>DF357843.1:70290-89882 GCA_000787875.1 Solanum virginianum | reverse complement strand
AACATAAGTCCCGAGCTACCCCCATAGAGTGAGTCATACTTTTCCACCCCGTAGAACTATGTGTTTATTTTGTGTATACTTTCGAACCGATGATGCGAGTTTTGGTATCTTAAGGCTGTTTGGGGACTCTCAAGTTCCCATTTTCCATGTCACATCTAGGCCCTAGGTCCGGGTTGTGACAATATCCAGCACATGGAGCTCAATAAATATCTCTATAAAATGTTATTTGTCCAATATTTTTGTTATTATAAAACACAAAAAATAGACTCTAAACAAAATTTTGATTGCCATAGTAAACTATTGTTATAGAACTTACAGTTATAAAGAGTATTAAATATGATAATTAAAAAAGAACCTTTTGTTTTTGTCCTGTGATTAATTAACAATGAAAATGGTGCCATTGTCTAAAGATGACATCGATAGGAGACGTGAGATCTGCACAGAGCTGGAGAACTTGAGATACCATTCGATAGAAATAGATGTGTAGATACAAGGTGCGAGATTACGTGGCAAGAATGTATTTGTGTCTTTAATAATAGACAGAGTTAATTTTTATTTTAGAATCTGAGCTTGAAAATGAACTTGAAACTAGATATAACATCTTTTATCATAGGTACCTTTGATTTTATTTTTGTCCATGTAGGAAGATTATAAGAATTGTTATGTTGATTGATTGTTGGGAGAAAAATCATACAATACACAAGGGAATAAAAATTAATGTTGTGTTAAAATATATGTATGTTTTATTTATACAGTTCTTTATTTATTGTCTTCACAAAATAAAGAAATTACCGAAATTAAGAATACATATATACTTTAACACTAAATTATATTTTATTATCTTTTTCTCCCAAGAATCAATCAACATAGCAATTCTTATAATCTTTTTACAAGGAAGAAAATAAGACCAAAGGTACCTACGATAAAAGAAGCTATATTTAGTTTCAAGATCATTTTCAAGTTCAAGTTCTTTCCTCAGATAAAAAGCAACTCTCATTATCATTGAAGATACCAATATATTCTTGCCTTGTAATCTTGCATCTCATATCTTAGAATCCATTTCTATTAAGTGTGGGAAAAACTCTCTAGCTCTATGTATATCTCACGCCTCCTATCAATGTCAGCATCAAACAACGACATCATCATTGTTGTGTATAATCACATGTCAAAAATAAACAAGAATCTTTTTAGGTATTATAATTAGAGCTCTCTATAACTATCATTTCTATAACAACAATTCACGATAACAATAAAATTTTCTTTGGGATTGATTTTTTATGTTTTATAATAGCCAAAAAATAGAAGGCAAACAGTGCAATTGTAAACAAAATTTATTGAGTGAAATAGAAACACTAATGTGAAGAAATATAATAAGCAAAAGGAAATCTCTAAACTAACTTTAGTAGCATGATTCTACATTATGTAAAATGTGATGAAAATAAAATGTCATGGTCTGGGATATTTTTAGAGGATTGTGATCTTAATTTCATATGAGTTATTAAAAATATTACTATGATAAAACTTGAAACGTCAAGATATGGAATGAACATAAATCATCATCTTTTTTTGCTTATACAAATAAAATAAACGAGATAGCAAAGATAAATTATTTGAAGAAGTGTATTTGGTATTAAGAAAAATAATTTTCTAAAAAATCTTTTATGAAAATAAATATTTTTCTTATTTATATATTATTTTTGGTTATTGCATAGATAATGTTATCCCAAAAATATTTAGATACGTTCTATACAAAAAGTATGAACCTAGATGCATATCTATGTCACAACCCAATGAAGGACCCACTCCTACCCCTTAGAACGATCGAGGAATTGAAACTGTCATTGAGACCCGAAAGGAACCCATCATTTAGTTAAGTCTCTAAGTTTGGTTCGAATAATTGGTTGAGTCACATTTTAGGATTGAATTTCGGATCAAGATCAAGTCCCACATCAGGAAAGGTCACCAATAATTTCAATTTAGGATCATACTAAAATCATGTCCTGAATCGGGACTCAAGTTGTCAATGCAAGTCTCAAATTGGGTAACCTCGAATCGAGTCCCAAATTGCTCAAGAGAGGGTTGAGTCACATCATGAGGTGGTATGTTGAGGAGGATAAGGTCAAGATGTTTGAGTGGATTAGGTGCTGGGGTTGAAACAACATTCAAGAAGTCAATATATTTTTCTTAAATTGGAGAAAAATAAATTAATTTGAAAAATATATTACAATATATTTAAGTCAACTAAATGTGAGAAAAATGAAAAAGAAAAATCTATGTACCTAACACACCCTTAATTAGGAAGAAAAGTCAGCGGTACTATTGTTTATCATAAGAATTTATAATTATATTTATTTATATATATAATAAAAAGGAAGAAATTCTATCTTAGGATTATGACACATGACAGAATGAGATAAAGTCATGTGTTAATTTTAGGACAATAGTTAGATAGGTAATAATTAGTTAGTATTTACTTTTAAATTTTTACAGCTTTTTAAAGATTCAAATTTTACATTAACTTTTTATTTTTACTACTTATTTATTTTATTTATTTAAAAATTTAAGAGTATAACTTCAAATTCTAACCATACACCACAATAACATCACCTGAAGACTTCCACGTTCTACCCTCAATTCCCATTTTCCTAGTGATCTAGCATACACTTCAAAAATACAAACTTACATATTTTCTCGCTTTAAAAAGGAATGGTCTAATTTAACATGCCATGGAGTTTAAGAAAATATAAAAAATAATTCAATCAATTTTTTTAGTTTTAATTTTATTTCTTTTTGCCTTAGTGATGGATGAGCTGACAAAGGCTATTCAAGAGGAGGTTCCATGGTGTATGCTATTTGGGATGACATAGTTTTAATTGATGAGACTCGGGCTAAAGTTAATATAGATTGGATGTTTAGAGATATTCTTTAGAATCCAAAGGGTTCAAACTGAGCAGGACTAAAATAGAATATATACTTGGAGTGCAAATTCAGTATTGAAAAAGCTGAAGCAGATACTAATGTGAGACTTGTCGCTCAATCTATTCCCAAGAGAGAAAACTTTAAATATTTTGAGTCCATCATCCAGAGTAGTGGCGATATCAATGATGATGTCAAACATCATATTGAGGTATCATGGACAAAATAGAGACTTGCCTCTGGAGTATTGTGTGATAGGAAGATACCACCTAAACTAAAAGGTATATTTTATAGAGTGAAAGTTAGACAATCTTTGTTGTATGGGGTGGAGTGTTGGCCGATCAAAAACTCACATGTTCAGAAGATGCAGGTTGCTGAGATGAGGATGTTGAGATGGATGTATGGATATACTATGAATGATAAGATTAGGAATAAAACCATTCGGGAGAAGTTAGAGGTGTGGCCCTTGCGGCTGACAAGATGAGGGAAGCGAGACTGTGATGGTTTGGATATGTGCAGAGAAAAAGTACAGATGCTCCTGTTAGGAGGTCTGAGAGGTTGAATTTAGAAGCAACACAAAGCAGCAAAGGTAGAACGAAGAAGTATTTGGTGGGAGGTGATTAGAAAAGATGTGGCGACACTTGATCTCACAGCGAACATGACCTTAGATAGAAAAGAGTGGAGGTCACATATTAGAGTAGCAGACAAATAGGCTAGTAGGAATAGGTTAATAGAATTAGTTGGGTATTTATATCCTTTGGTGTCATTATCCATCTTATATTTATTAATTTTATTGTATTCACTTTCTAGCATTGCTTTCATTATTAGTTGTTTTTCCTTTTTTTTTTCTTTCCCCTTTTTTTTCATATTTAGTTTATTGTTCTTATGAGTTTTTGAGATGAGGGTTCTTCAAAAATAATCTCTCTACCTCTATTAGGTAGTGGAAAGGTCTACGTACATTTTAACCTCCCCAGACTCCACCTGTGGGATTCCGCTGGATATGTTGTTGTAATTCTATTTCTTTTATCTTGGTGTTTGGTTAAAAGTATAACTCTTTTAAAAAAATCTTTGAATTATAAAGCTTCTACAATTATGAAAAAGTGGACAAATAGCACATAAAAACTTGCTATGGTAGCTCCTACTATTACGAAATAAATCATCTGGGATTTATCTTCTTCTTTTCCTTTTCTAATTTTCCCTGATTTTATCCAATTTCCTTTCATTTTTCTTTATAAAAATTAAAAGTGTTCTTATATATATGTGTGTGTATGAGAGAGAGAGAGAGAGTGTGTGTGTGTGTGAGAGAGAGAGAGAGAGAAGGAAAGTCCCAGTAAAAATATTATTTAAAATATTAGAATTATATAATTAAAAAAATGCGTTGATACTGATTTATGAACATATATTTTTGATTTATATAAATTATAAATAACTAAATTTATTATAAAGAGAATAACAAAGAAACCCAAAAAGATAATAACTTTTACTCTTTATTTAAAATATTTGGATGAAAATAAAACACTATAAAATGAATAATGAGAAACAAAGGGAATGATTAGTGTCACATCCATAAAATTCAAAAAAATTGTGGACGAAATATTTCTCAAGCTATAGTCAAACCATGCAAACTTTTCATATTCTGGACTGAAAGTGATGACTTTTTGGAGTTACTAAAAAATCATGGATGTTCTGATGATGGGGTTAATTTTTGTGAAGTTAAAGATTACAGAAAAGAAGACCAAACAAGCTCTTTCTAAGTGGAGCAAGGAGAAATTTTATGATATTATCAAGTAGTTACTAATAAGAGAAGAAATTGTCAGCTCGAAGAAGGGTTGTTTGAAGAAAACCCAAACTCTGATAGTAGAACTATTCTGCAGAGAGCTCAAGCTAGCTGTGTTGAAACACTATTTGTATTATAAAGAGAAGTTTTGAAGATAAAAGACAAGTTTGCAATGATTTACCAAGGGTGGTAAAACACTAAATGTTTTCAATGTTTTATTAAGAGGAGAAGAAATAGGTTGCACATGAACATTGATATTCAAATCATCCTTAATCATTACACTTTTTGCATTATCGGCATAGGTAAAAGAAGCACCAATATGCATTTCACCAACTCATAAACAAAACATAAATGGCGCATGATCAATATAATGTCTAACTCAGATAATGATTAATCATAGAAAAGGATGTACCTGTTACACCTGTTTTTAATGCAGCAACAAACATTGACCCTGAACTCTACAAAATCAAAAGTGAAAACTAAGCAAGCATTCTAAGTATTTGAAAGCAGACAAAAAGATGAGCATAGAAAAACTCATTGTAGTGGTAGTATATTGAGCAACTTCAGCTTTTCTCTACCTACTCTTGTTCTATTTTTTCACAAACCTATCAAGCTCCCATAGAGTTTTTGTATCAATTCTCTCTATGCCCCTCTTCATAGCAATCCGAAAAAAGGTAGGAGGGTTTTTAAAGGTAAATTCTCAAGATCTTCAGTGAGTTTTCTTATTTCTTCATTTGTCATCTCCCTCTTATTTTTTAGATCCGTAGCCCTAGGTTTTTTCGAAACTAGTATCCCAGTAACCTTATGAGAAACTGAATAGGGCTATTCCAGAACTAGTATACCACTGACCTTATGAGAGATTGAGGGCTTCATCTCCTTTTTGTTGTTATTCATTTTTATACTACTTCGATAAGGTCTTTCATAAGGTAGTCTGCCTTTCTCAAGAAGGAAGTTGGAGTTATTTTAAAACTTATTCCCCTTTCGGATCCTCTTCCCCCTCTCTACAACTCTACCAGTTACTGTGGGGTTGTCATTTGCAATAGTTGCAACCGTATGTGACCGAACTAAAGGACTAGTAGAGATTTTCTCACAAGCATGAAGCAAAACAAGATGATGAAGCTTCTTCTTTGCTTCAACCTTCTTCATAAAACTTTTAACATGATCTAGCTTACCCTCTAACCTATTTTTAAGATTTTTAATCGCAACAATAAACACTGATCCAGTTAACTTAATCATAATCATATCTTTAACCCTAGAAATCATAGTAGCTAACTTATCATTCCTAATATACTGGCTACCCAGACCACCACTATCTCCTCCATCTACAACCCCAACCCCACCACAACCTCCTTAGGAGAAGTAAAAGTTTTTATTTTTAGGTTTTACAATTTTTATTTCAGATGGATTAGGAAAAAATCATTTCTTTGACAAAGTTTATACCCGAAGAGCCAAGAAGATGAACATTCTTAAGCCACCATCACTGGTATAACCTCACTAGAGATATCAAAAGTTTTGAAATCGAAAAAGGTACCACATCGAACTCAAGATCTGTTGGTTACTAACTCTATATCCTAGGGAATTATGCCCAATAGCTGTGGTGGCATACCTCTATTAAAGGAATTAAATATAGTATTCATATTGGCATCTATTGGACTTAAAGTCATCAGGCACAACTCTCGGGGAGGAAGAATTAGCTATCAAAAGATCCTGAGTTTGAGGTGGTACCTTTTTTGATTTTTAAATTTTAGGTGTTTTTAGTGAGGTTATACCAATGGTGGTGGCTTGAGAAATATTCATATTCTTGGTTCTCCAGGTATAAACATTGCCAGAGAAATGGTTTATTCCTAGATCTATCTAAAATAAAAACCATAAAACCTAAAAAATAAACCTTGTTCTTCTCCTATGGAGGTCGTAATGGGGATAGGTTTGTAGATGGAGTAGACGAGGGAGGGGGTAGCTATCCTAGTGGGAATGATGAGGTAGCTACTATGATTTCTAGGGTTAAAGATATGGTTAGGATTAAGTTAACTGGATCAGTGTCGATTGTTCCGATTAAAAATCTTAAAAGTAGGTTAGAGGGTGAGCTAGATCATCTTATAAGTTTTGTGAAGAAGGTTGAAGCTAAGGAGAAGCTTCGTAGCCTTATTTTGGTTCCTTCTTATGGGAAAATCTCTGGTAGACCTTTAGTTCGACCACCTAGTGTTATAGTTATTGCAAATTGATAACTTCACGGTAATTGGTGGAGTTGTAGAGAGAGGGAAGAGGATTAAAAAGGAGACTAAGTGTTATAATAACTTGAAGTTCCTTCTTTTGAATGACAAACTATCTTATGAGAAACCTTATGGAAGTGGTTAAAAATCGAAGAACAACCAGAAGGAGAAAAGCCCTTAGTTTCTCATAAGGTTAGTAGGATACTAGTTAAAAAAACCTAGGGCTAAGGATCTAAAAAATAAGAGGGAGATAGCAAATGAAGAAATAAGAAAACTTACAAAAGATCTTGATAATTCACCTTTAGAAATTCATCCTTCATTTGTTCGAATCATTGTGAATAGGGGTATATAGAGAATTGATACAAAAACTCTTTTGGAGCTCGATAGATTTGTGAAAAAATACAACAAGAGTAGCAAGAGGAAAGCTGAAGTTGCTTAGTATACTGCTACTACAGTGAGTTTTCCTATGTTCATATTTCTATCTGCTTTCAAATACTCAGAATGTTTACTTAGTTTTCACTTTTGATTTTGTAGAGTTTTGGCTCAATGTTTGCTGTTGCATTGCAAGCAAGTGTAATATGTAATAAGTCCTTTTCTATTATGAATCATTGTCTAAGTTAGATGTTATTTTGAACATACATCGTGTCTATTTTGTTTCTGAGTAGGTGAAATGCATGATAGTGCTTCTTTTACCCATGTTTATTTTGGGTTTGTATTGATTGTGGATACATGTTGTGTTTGAAAAAGTGAGTAAGCTATCGTGTGGAGGTAACATTTTCCCCAAAGGGGCTACCCTTTCCTTGCTCTTTAGCTCTATTGAAGATTTTCTTGGATGGACTGATTTCCTTCATTTTCAAGCATTGCATTGTATCCTAATTTGGGACACAAGCTCAATAATTTATTTAGAACTCTTTTTATGGAGTTGACTTTGGAATTCCCATACCAATTCACACATCCCCATTTTAGACCCAATTTGGGGTCTATCTCCAAACATTATAAATTTGGTGTCAAAACATTCATATTGATATGGTGATCAATATATTGACGGTGTAGAAATGATTGGAGGGGATTGAAAGGTGGATAACTCTGGTGTAGTAGATTCGAGGTTCTCGTGATTGACTTCTAGGTAAGCAGCGGTATCCTTTCTAGACTAAGCCCTACTTAATAATATGTAGTATAAATTTCATGTGATTTTAGATTGGAATTGCCTATATTTCATTTCCTCTCTTCTTGTGCCATATTTGTGATTCCTAGTTGAGCCTTTGATTAGTACAATTCTTTGGAGATCTTAGTGTAGGCTTAGGACTTTAATTCTAGTGTGACTTAGAAGAAATATATTTTAGGAGTTATTCTGGTGACCTTAGACTATAGTTGAGCCTTAGATGCTTTGGCCTTTCATTGCCCTTGTAGCTAGGTATAGTTTCTAGTAGGGCATGTTCCTAATAGTGCACTTTGAGCTAGTGCTTGAGACTTTAGTGGCTCGTCGTAACCATAGTTTGACTTAGTCATCTTTTATTATAGATTGGGACATATTTTTTGGGGTAAGGTAGTAATCCTAGAGATATTTCTCCTTTACTTGCTTTTGAGCTATCTTTAAATTCTTTTGTTTGTTATTAGACTGGTATGTTGGGGTAAGGTAGCTTCCTTGAATTGTTCCTCTCCCTGTACTATTTTTTTGTCCTTGCAATTTCTTAGCTTTATGTTTGGCAGTAAGACAGTGATATTTTATTGAGTTACTATTACATTGTTGGGCTCGAGGCCTTGTTAAAGTAGCAGTAAGATCCCAGGTTATTTCTCTCTACCTTTGTAAATATAGAGGTAGTGGTATGATTTTTTGATCTTATATACCTTCTTTGGTCACTAGTGGTGGCATGTGCATTGGTTTCTCATTCTCTCTTGTGGTATGGTATGACCCTGATTGATATATTGGCTCATCATTATCATGCATCAAAAGGAAAGTTTCATACAACTGATATAAAAATTGGTTTAAAACTAGTTTTAATGAGGGTCGAACCACCTGGATGACTTGATTCCTTGATTTTGATACTTACGAGATGTTGAGAATATGCTCTATATTATTTGTTACTACGGAGGCATCCACGATGACCTCAGTTTCATGACTTAATTAGCTAGTGTTTTGATGCCCTTTTTGTATTTTTATGGATAATATTATTTGATGTTGCATGGATCCCACCTTCCTAGTTGGGATATCCCAAGTGATATATCTATCTACTTGATTATTGATATGCACTACAAATGATCCTAGTGGTTCTATTGTGGGTGTTTCATCCATGCTGAGAGATCTGGGCTCTAGTTGCCGACCCCTCCATAGATCCTAGATTAATCAATATTAGTACCATTGGTGGCTTTATCTGTAATGTGAGGTTTGGGATCAAGTTGTCACTGATGGGCATACATCATATCTTACATGTCACTAGTATATCGGTTGTTGTTTTGGTACCTCTGATAGTAAGGGAAGTTGGTTGGGTTATCTTTGTTGACTTTGCCATCTGGGGGTATAGTCATCTAGTTGGTTATTATTTGATTTTATCTATACTTACTCTTGTTGTACTACTAGCTATTGACTTGTCAGACTTTTTTTGGTTTAATTTAATACTCCCCTTTAGGTTGAGTTGGATTAATTCCTAGGATATTAGGTTTTATGCATATAATAAATATTATCGTAACAAGTAACTTTCTGAGTAAATTCTATAATATGTCCTTCTTGCTAGCAGGTGGCAGATTTGCATTTCCTCGATATGCTTCTTGTCTTGCTTTCTTTGCTTGTGTACAGTATTCATCATTACTTTTCATTATCTATTCTATCATGATTGTATCTATTGTCTAGTTATTTGTGTTGCATTTGCCTAGTTTATATGCTATAGTACTTGCTTCATTTGTATAGTTCAATTGGCCTGTGCCTACTGAGTACAATTTATTTGACAGTTATAATATACTTCTAGCCCTTGCAGATCTAGTGAGAGTCCTCGCTATTGATTACCCTTCATACTGAGCTGCTATAGATCTCAAAGACTAGTGTAAGCTCTTGGCGGCCAGAGCTTTTGATTTCCATCTGCTTTTATTTAGGCTAATCTTTATATTGTATTTAGAGATATCCTATATTGATATTGTATTTACAAAAGATTGTGCTCTTGTTTTGTGTATTAGATGCTTTATTACAGACAGATTACAGGTCTTGGGGTAGGTTCTTATATATTAATTCAATGATCTACTAGTTCTTCTCCTTATTTGGTAGTTTTTTTACTTCTTATGATTGTCTTCCATGGGATACATTGTTATCTATATTTTGAGATATAGGTTAGGGTTACCTATAGATGGGTTGTAGTAGGTACTATCATGGTCTGAGGGGTCCGATCATGACCCTTGATGATGTTAAAGATTATTGATTTTTATTTTTGTTACAACAAAAACATCAGGAATCTTTTGAACATTAGCTTAATATGTGTTCTAAATCTAAAGAATGATTGATCTTATTTGCTAGAGCTTCTGGTATACATGGTCCATTCATTCATCTCAAACAAATGGTGGAAGAATCAGAGACTTGCTAAGTTTAAACCATTGATTAGAGTTGTCCCTATTTTTATTATTTGACAAATATGAATAAGAATGAATATCATGTATCATGGGGGAAAGATGTTAAAGTATGCTATGATGTGGAAATTAATATAAGTTTGTATCAATTTTTTTAAAATTAAATTATAGGCTCAGGCCCATTTTATTGATCAAATAAATAAATAAATAGGAGTACAAATGTACAAAATGATTCAGAAGCCCGGTCGAAAAAAATACTTCAACCCTAAGAAATAGGGGTTCCTAGAAAGTTTTGGACTTCTCTTTCCCCATTTTGTCACTTCACTTTTCTAATACATCTGTGCACCTTCGTCATTAATGGTGGTCCGCAGTGGCCAAAGCACTTTTCTCTTCTTGGTCATCTCATTGTAATCTACCTGGTATTCATGTACACTTTTACTGATTTATGGTGCTTTCCAGTGCTCCGCGTGATACCCCACCATGCCCCCTAGATTCCATTTGAAACAAAGGCTATGTATCTCCCTCAAGGTCGACATGTAAGTAACTTGTCGATGTAACGATTTCCACCCTAAGAATAGGTCCTTTTGCATGCTAAGATTGAACCCTTTCTATAGAAACTGGTGGTCCTTCTTTGGCTCCATGAGGTTCTTGAAGGTCCTTGTCATCCTTGATCTTGACTACTCCTTTTTTATGAAGCTTATCCTCTATTTATTTATGGGTGTACTGACCTAGGTTACATAGGCTTTTGCTCACACATGTACCATTTAGTAGATCCATAGTTGTGTAACATTGTAAATTATTTTTGTAATTAGATACTCTATGCTCCGTAATAGGCTCTTTGCCTTGCAATCTGTGCATTCTTATGACTAACAAGTAATGGGTTTGATCTTGACTGCTTATCATCCTTGATCTTGACTATTTTTTTAATAAAGTTTATGCCCAATTTTTACGGGTGCACTGACCTGGGTTACACAACCTTTTGCTCACACATGCACCATTTAGTAGATCCATAGCTGTGTAATATTGTAAATTATTTTTGTAATTAGATACTCCATGCTCTATAACAGGCTATTTGCCTTGCAATGTGTCGATCCTTGTGGTTAACATGTAATAGGTTTGTATATTGGTTTAGTTCTCAACCTGATATATGAAATTTGATATTTATCCATGTTAACAATCTTTCTATTTTTGCTAGATAGTTGGCTAAACTGGTAGTATTGTTTTATTTCCACTGTACCTATAGCTTCATTTATAATATTGTTTGCTAATTGATTAGCTCCTCTAAAGACATGTGTTATCTGCACTGTTCTTTGTTGCATGATCTCCTGTGTTTCCTCAATAACTTTTATTATCTCCCATTGGTATCTACAATCACCCGGGATGACATCCCTCAATGTTCTTGAGTCACTTTACATCCTAACTCTTTGATAGTCCTGGTCTCTGCAATACCTCAAGGCTTGTAGAATAGCCATAGCTTCAGCTTCTATATTTGGGTTGATCTCTATGCTTTTAGCTTCAGAATATAATAGATTCCCTTCTCAGTCCCTCAAACAGAAGGCATAGTCACTATGACCAGGGTTGCCTCTGCTAGCTCCATCAGTATTGCATGCAATCCATCCCACTTTTAGAGGCCTCCAATTCACTTTCAAGTAGTACAGTTTAGGCCTGTACTTCCTCAAATTGTCTAGCATATCAAACCATTGACTAGGGATCCCTCTTATCCTTGGGTACTTCTCTTTGACAATGAATTGGAGGGTCTTTTGTCCTTTGTGTGCCATCCTTTCAAAGGAGTAGTCTTTTCCATTTCTCCTAGCATTCCTCCTTTTCCACAATTCCCATATAATGATGGCAGGAACTATATAGGCAATTTGGCTAGCTTTAGTTGATACAATGTATATATGAGTTGATGTATCTGCAAGCCCTCCATGTTGATAACTGCACAGGAAGAGAAGTACTTCCATAGTTTTTGAGCTATGGAGGCTGTTAGGAAACGATGTTCTATTATTTCCTCTACCCCAGCCTTATAGCAGAAACATTTGGATACCACACTGATATGCATTTTCTTTAAGATGTCATTAGTAGGTATTCTTCTCTTAATCAACTTCCATAAGAGGAATGAAATCATAGAAGACACTCCCTTACTGCCAATTTCACTATTCCATTCCTGCTTAGTTTTCTTCCGCCTAAGCAGGTGATATGCTGACTTTACTGAGAACTCCCTAAATTTAGTCCCTCTCTACTAAGGTTTTTCACATAGAGTCATTTTTTTGGACTTGATATCAGATATAATAGAATCAACAAGCTCTTCAGATGTATTCTCCAATAGCTTCTCCCTATTCTAAACTCCTTCTAAAAATATCTCCTTAACCTCCATCTCTTTATCTCTTATTGCTTGATTTTCTATGAAGTATAAGGCTCCTAATTTGATCTAATTATCAAACCAAAAATTGAATTACCTGATCTAACTTGCCACCATAGCTCATGTTCAACCTCCTCCCTAACCTTTACCATGCCTCTCCATACTTGCAAGCCCCTCTACTGGACATAATTAATGGGTGAAGTTTTTTCCAATATTTGTCCCACATAAATTTAGGCCAAAGGGATTTTGTTTTAACCCTAAAAGTCCACCACAGTTTAGCTAATTAGGTCTTATTCATGTCGTGGAGTGATCTAAAGCCCAAACCCCTGTCATCTTTTGGGTAGCACAAGTCCATACATTTTACCTAGTGTTTGCCACTTACTCCATCATTACCTCCCAAAAAACATTTTGTAGTAACTGATGGACCTGATCTATGACCTTTTTTGGAGGGTTTATTACTGAGAGAAGGTATATAGGAATTGATTACGGGACAAGCTTAATTAAAATTGCCTTACCTCTAGTCGATAACAACCTGTTGTGCCATGAGAAAATTCTTCTTGCAATCTTACTCAATATCTCTTCATACTAATTAGCTCTTCCCCTCCCAAAGAAAATTGGGCAACCCAGATATGTAAAAAGGGAAATTTACCTATCTGATGCCATTCATCTTTTAAACTGTATTGCAATATATAAGGGGCGCATTATCATGTATGTAAAAATGGCTTTTGTTTTTACTGACCTTCTGCCCTAACACCAACTCAAAGTCCCCTTTTACATTCATCATTTTAATCATTGAATTCCTGTCCCCTTGACCTAAACAAGATTGTGTCATCCATATAGGTAAGATGATTAATTTTAGGGCTCCATTTAGGGAGACCAAAGCCATTATATTCACCATCCTTATTTAGGTTATTCAAACCCATTGAAAAAACTTCTCCCGCAATAATAGTAGGGTAGGGGATAATGGGTCACCCTGTTTTAGCCCTCTTGATGACTAGAATAAGTCATAGAACTTGCCATTTACTAACACTAAATACTAGTTATTAGATAGAAATCTCCACACCATATCAATAACACATTCTGCAAACCCAAATATCCTTAGCAACTTAGGAAAATCCATGATACCTTATCATAGGCTTTCTCCATATCCAGTTTAACCACCACATTTATGTGCTTATTTCTTCTGTTTATGACCCAAATTATCTATTGAGCAAGCAACACATTCTCCATAATATTTCTTCCTTTTAGAAAACCTATCTGATTCTATGAAATAATATTAGGGAAAATCCTTTTCCAATCTTCCATGCAATGTCCTTGAAATAATCTTGTTAACAAAAAAGCATAGTCTTATGAGTCTCATGTCTGAATACATTCTCATTACTTCCTTCTTCAGGATCAACACTAAATTTGTATGAGTTACAAACCTGGTCAACTCATATCAACAAAACAATACTTTCAGAACATTTGTGATGTCATCGCCTACTATATCCCAACACTCTTAAAAAAGGGTCCTCGTGGCCACTGGCGCTATCCCCATTTAGACTAAAAACCACTATCCTAATCTCCCTCTTTTCTGGTATTACAGTCATGTGTTCATTGTCTTCTGGTGTGATTAGTATTGGCAAGTGATTTAGCTAGAATAATCATCATTATCATTATCTTCTTTAAACTGATTTTTCAAAAGATTCACTACCTCTTCCCCAATTTCTACTTTTATCTTCAGCAAGTCACGCTGGTCATTTTGGATTTCTAAAATATGAAGCTTTTCCTCCTCCCATTAACATACGAGTGAAATAACTTTTTATTTCTATCTCCATCATTCAGCCATCGCATCCCCAACTTCTGTTTCCAGAATTCCTCCTCTAACTTCAAAATAATTTTTAATTCCACCTCTAACTTTTTTAATTCTACTCTATTTTTAGGGCTAGGGTCCATCTCGAATTACATTTCTTTCTCTCTGATAATATCTTCAATCATGGAGATATGATGAAACACATTCCCAGATGCATCTCTACTCCATGTAGTAAGGCCTCTCTTCACTTTCTTCATCTTTGCCTGAAGCTCTATGAACGAACTTCCAACAAAGTCCACCTTCCAGCAATCCCTAAAAATGTCCTTAAGCTTTTTATGCTTTACCCAAAAATTTATTAATTTGGAAGGCTTCTTTACAGGTTCTTGATCAATATTACATTTCAAGTGCAATAGGGTATGATTAGAATCTTGCTTAATAAGATGATTCACCTCAAATACGGGAAATATATCTAAGAAGCTTTGGTTCACTAGTATTCTATCTAACCTCTTTAAAATACAACCCTTATCCACACGTCCGTTCCACCAAGTGTATTGACTCCCGGTGAATTTAACCTCTTTTAATCCACAAGAGTTAATAAAGAAGCTAAAATCTATCTTTCGCCTGTTCAAAATTCAATCCACCAAACTTCCTTTCCTCATTTAATATTATATTAAAATCCCCCCAAATGACCCATGGGCAATTACTCACCTCTTGTAATACTTGCAATTCTCCCTATAACTCCAATCTCTCAAGTGTGCTACACCTTGTATCGACACCCATTATCCAAAAGACACTATTATTTGTTTTGAAGCTAATGGTTACATGTTGGATAGCATCAGTCACCAAAATTACTTCCCATTCTTCCCTCCAAAAAATCAAATCTTTTTGGAATGATTGACTCCTGCATGACTAATACCTAACTGAATTCTATATTGATCACTATGTGACATATCCTGAGAAGGCTCAATTTAATACAATGTATGAATAATGATTGCGTCTATTTAGTTCCATTAGTCTGTCCATTAAACTTTCTGTGTTGATAGACCTAATATTCCAAAATAAAAAATTTTCAATCATTGTTCACTAGATGAAAGGTTTATCTCTACTATGCCTTGTCTTTACTTGAAGCAAAATAAATGACCTACCCTTCTTTGCACTATTCTTCAAGCTAGATGTATGTCTGGGTGACAAATCTCCCACTTGATTGATTTGATTATCGTTATATTCAATATCATCAGTCTCTTCTCTTTGTATTCTTCTCAGAATTTCCTCTTCTTCCTCTTTGATTAAATCTGTCCCCTTGTTGAATTGATCAATCAATGAGATTCCCCCTCCACATCTTTATTCTTTTTATTGTTCTAGATCTCTTCCCCTAATGTGCCCCTTTCACTACTGAATTCAATAGTCCCCTTTAGGGTCTCTATGTTCCCCCATGTTATTCCCACCTCCTTGTTGTTCGTTCCATCAACCTCTACTATTTTATCCTTGTTTGTGAACCCTTTATTGCTTTTTTCACTAGAAACTTGTTGAATCACCATCTTGCCTTTGTTGCCACCTGATCCTATCCTAGGTGTTCGTTCTTGTGGCTCCTACCTCTTCTCCTGATCATTAGTTGTTTCTCCCTACTTCATCTCCTCATCCTTGTTCTATTGGTAATGCCAAATATTTATTATGAAACATATTATTAGTGCATTGCCATTCTTTTTTTAGTATAGGTCCACCCTTCTTCATTCATTTATCAGGTAAAGGATCATGTCCCTATTTGGCTTCTTTGATCTATCTCTCCTCTCTCCTAGGCATTGTCTTCCCCTTCATTTTTGCAACATCAGGCATGTTTTGCTTCTGTTCTCCTTGGGTTGCCTTTTCCTTATTGTCAGGGAATAATTTTGGATGGAACACATAGTATTGTTCCTCATTGTGACCTTGTATCCTATAATTCTGGTAGTATTTAGGCATATAGTTGTATTTGATAGTGATCGACCTTTCAATAATTGGGTCCTTCGATTTCCTCACACCAATTGTAATTCGCTTTGGGAATTCTTTTAGGAGATCCACTTCTACTTTGACCTTAATGCAGCTAGGCCTGGTCTGGTTGTTAGTATCAAGTATCCTTATAGTGGCTTCCCTACTACACTAGCAAGTGATAATATGGCATCCTCTCCAAAGAAATATGGCGACAATGAAGGGAAAGAAATCCAAGCCACCGCAGTGGCTATCTCTTCTTCCGCATTAAACATCGGATCCCACTTAAACATTCTCATAGGGAAAGAATTGGTTTTCGTGGTGATATAAAACACGGTTTTGATAAAAGATGGACATCAATTTCCATTAGTGATGCCATAATTAGGAAGTGCATATTACACAGCAAACCAATCTTGCACTCCCATTTCAATTTGCATTATTTTGTTATGATTTTCTGTATTTATGTATGTCAGGCCACCCGTATGAAAATTTCCCAATTACAGTTTGTTTACTATCATCAATTTTTGCATGATCCCAAATTACTTGTACTCTCTATGCAAATATGTGATGGGTTTCATAGAGATTGATTTCACTTGGGCTTTGGATTGTTTCAGCATATCCATATATGTTTTAATCGGCAATGATGGTCCCCCATCAGAATGTGGGAGGCCAATGGCTGGAACAACTATGAATGGTGATTGTAAGCAAACATAAGGTTGTGGCGGCATCTTAGGGTTTCAGAGAGTTTCAGCTACTCAAACATAGGTAATCTGTATCTATTTGCTTCCTATAGATACCCCTGGACGTAACAAGTATCAAACACTTGGACTTTGTTAGGAAAAGCTTTGGAAAGTTACTATCCTCTAATTACTAGTCAGGTATGTTAGAACCCGTATTGTGGTATATTGAAACCATTACGAAATTTGAGACTAATGTGGTATTCTTGGAAAATTCGTGACTAAAGTGTCTTTTTTGGAAAATTTGAGGGAGGGCTCAAGTAGAATTTTTAATACTTAGGTGATTAGGATTCATATGTCTTTAATTGTATCTAGCTATATCCTTAATTGTTTCACGTAGAAAAAATTTGGGGACCAAATTGTATTTTTCAAGATTTGGAGTCTTTAAGAAATGATAAGGGTGCCCCACCCCAATTGGTGTAAACTTTCTATTGGAACAAGTGTGGGAGTGGGGCCAAATTTATTAGGATAAATATAAGATAAGCTTATACTCTTCAAACTAGTTTCCCACACTTAGAAAAAAAATTCAAGCATACGAACAACCATCTTCTTTGTTCTTGGGTTACTGTAGCAGGAGAAACCCATTTCGATTCTTCAACGCTTTTGCTAGCTCTTCCCTTGTTTTTAACTACTTCCACTCAAAAAAAGAAGAAGAAGAAAGACAAAAAGGATAAGAAACATGATGGAGATAGCAGCAGCAGTAGCGATAGTGATTAGATCTAATCTGATCAAACATGTTCATTTTCAATCTTTGTTATTTCGCTGAAGAAACTACAAGTCTGAGCTTTTGAGGTTTTATTCTTGAATCTCTAGTTTCTCTTAAATCTTTGAGGTGTGGTTAATGTATTTGGTACATCTTTTCTTCTTTTGTGTTTCTTTTACTGTGTAGTGTTGTTATGCCATTATAAAATTTCCTGTTTAATAGTGTACTGGAAAGAGCTAGGAAATACACTTAATATTATTGGATTGTCTTGAAAATTAGGTAGAGAATTATTCAATTCAACTCTAACTGAGTGTAATATATGCATTTACTAATGAACAATTCCTAAAAATAGAGTTCACAATAGAATAAAGTGAAGAACACATGTTTTACTGAGAAACCAAAATAGTTAATGATTGTTGTTTGCTTGAGTTAACTGAAGTAGTAGTTCTTTGGAGACAGATTTAGAAACTAGAAACTATTTATCCCAAAATAATAATAGTAGCTGATGTTGCTTCATGGGCTCAAAACCATCTACTGCAGATAAGTTTGTGCTTTAAACATTGATGTGCAAGGTGACCTTGATGACAAACTTTCTTTTCTTTTCCAGCAAAAGGTGTGTGGTTCACTTGCACAGGGTTGAGCAGATTTTATTTATGTAATTTATCCAATCCAAACAGGCTCTAAATTTGTTGTACTACTTATGGCTGAACAGCTCAGATACCTGGGATTTTACAAGGATGGAAAGATGCTTCATGCCTATCTTTCTGGCCATGCTAAGAAGTTGTTAGAGTAAATTAAGTTCATAATCTTAGAATGAACTAAATTTTATTTGGGTCTTGGTTGAAGAGGGACAGGGATGTGATTAGCAAGTTGGACAAAAAAACAAAAAAACAAGATGAACTCTTCTCATACTGGTATTCTTTGCATAATGAATGAACATGTTACAGATATTGTTCACCCATAAAAAAAATATGTTATAGATATTGTACTTTAGCAAATTGAGTTGCACTTACTGGGAAAAGGGAAGGAACAGTTTTGGACTGACCCATTAAAAGAAAAAAGAAAAGAAACAAAACTGTTGTACTTTAGCAAATTGAGTTGCACTTACTGGGAAAAGGGAAGGAACAGTTTTGGAGTGACCCATTAAAAAAAAAGGAAACAAAACTATAAGCAACCAGAAGATGACCCTATATTCACTTTTTAAATTAATTGGCAAAGGGGAAATTCTTTAAGGCAGTTTGGAATTTCTCTACTTTTTTAAACATAGTGATCGGTTAAATAAAGCTTAAAACTGTTCTTTAAGTCTTCAGTTGAACATTATCAGAAGCACATTCAGTGACTGTACTACTATGGAAAGAGCAACTACGATCAGAATGGTTAATGAAGTTTACTGTTTTAGCAACTGTTCTTGTAAATAATTCTGTTAAAATTATGCTCGGGATAGCCTATATTCTAGGGGAAGTGCTGCCAAAAATTTTATAAACTTAGGGGCAAGATTTAGGATTTGAGGCCCGAAAAGGCTTTTAGCTAACCATTGGCATTATTGTGAATTGTTGTAGACGTTGGACATCCAGAAGTGTAAGT
>DF357843.1:56063-70264 GCA_000787875.1 Solanum virginianum | reverse complement strand
TCATTTGGTTTGGTATTTGGATTCGAGTGCCCCAATCAGGCACTAGTCATGGCCCACGAGGTTGGGTGGTATGTAAAACACTTTATTTCTATGGCATGACTTAGTTAAACATAGCTAGTGGCATACGAAGTGTAAGTTGGATTGACTTTGCGTTTGAATTAGTTGGAGGAGTAATTGAGGTATGTAAATCACTTTATTCTATGGCATGACTTAGTTCAACATAGCTAGTGGTATAAGTTTCAAAAGATCCCTCTTCTTTTGCTATTCAAACTTAAACATGCCTTATGTTTGTTTCTTGGTACTCTTATAAAAATTATTTAATTTAGAGGCGAATCTAGAATTGAGAGTTAGTGGCCTGGATAAGTTGAATTCTGTTACGTGAAGATATTTTGAAGTCTTTTTTTTTTTATACAAGTACTGTACGAGTCATTTGGTAAAACCTAGAGGAAAGGGCTTCACTGGACCTCTTTCTTTCTACATAAGAATCTTGGTACAGGTTACAAGCTCTTTCTTATGACAATAGGGTTGCAGTTGTTCTTATGTCAGATTAGCATCAGTTAGGTTCGAATCTTGTTTACCCGTTCAACTTATTTTCTGGAGATTTCTTTGATGTTGGAAAAAAAAAAATGAAAGTTGGCAAGTTAGTTGACTTTGTTTCTATAAGGTCTTTTGCCAGGTTCTCTGTCTTAATGTGGCATAACATTTTTGCTCCTTTTTTCACTTGTTTAAACCCTTGCAATTCACAAATATACACCTATATTCACATATTCGTGACCTACTTTGTCTCGTTGCCTAAAAAGTGAATATATTCAAGTTGTGGCTCATGTTTCACTGGCTGTTTTGAGCAAACCAGATACATAGTTTCACTAATTAGTTTATAATTTGGTTTACCTAATGAAGTTGAAATCCAGTGGGCATAATTATACGTATGTTTGGTTACTGCCATTAGTGAGTTTAAAGAATAGCTTTGGAATCAGTTTTGAAATTTCCCATAGAAGTGTGTAAGAATTAGACTTGGTATAATAATTGTTGTTTCGATCTCAGATATGACTTTATCCTTGCATATGAATATTTTGCTTATGTTTGGAATTTATGGTAATGGTTTTTATTGCATATGACTTCTCACGACTCTATTCGTGCCTGTTATGATATCCTTCATCGGTTCCCGGGCCGATTGATGTCGTGCGTGTTATGCTATCTGTATATATGTTCCAAAGTAGGCTATTTGGAGTCACAAGGAGTTGGGCTTTTGATATGTTGGCATTATACCTGGGCGCGATCCAAAAAAGGCGGTCCAGGATTGGGTTATGCCTGGGTGCGATTCAGAAAATTCGAGTGGTCCAGGATATATGATCCGAAAAATTTGGGCGGTCCCGGATTGGATTATGCCTGGGCGCAATTTAAAAAATTGAAGCAGTCTAGGACGTATACTTAGCGGGCGCAATTCGGAAAATTCGAGTGGCCCAACTTATGTACTATGTCATTTTGTATTAGGATTGTGAGGCTAGGGAAGCCTGGCTCACTTATCGGCATAATGTCCTTTCGGTATTATGATACGGGAGTGCTGGGCCACAGTTCGAACATTGATGTGCAAGGTGACCTTGATGACAAACTTTCTTTTCTTTTCCAGCAAAAGGTGTGTGGTTCACTTGCACAGGGTTGAGCAGATTTTATTTATGTAATTTATCCAATCCAAACAGGCTCTAAATTTGTTGTACTACTTATGGCTGAACAGCTCAGATACCTGGGATTTTACAAGGATGGAAAGATGCTTCATGCCTATCTTTCTGGCCATGCTAAGAAGTTGTTAGAGTAAATTAAGTTCATAATCTTAGAATGAACTAAATTTTATTTGGGTCTTGGTTGAAGAGGGACAGGGATGTGATTAGCAAGTTGGACAAAAAAACAAAAAAACAAGATGAACTCTTCTCATACTGGTATTCTTTGCATAATGAATGAACATGTTACAGATATTGTTCACCCATAAAAAAAATATGTTATAGATATTGTACTTTAGCAAATAGCAAACCCTGGGTATATACACCTCTTTACTATTTTGTATTTCTGTACATTCGAGGGTACGACGGGGGCCCTGTCCCGTTTTCTGATTCAGTTTGTGTAGTTAGAGGTCTGTGGACGCCTGTGAGCATGGGATATAGAAGTTTGTATGACAATGTACGTATGCTATGTGTATGTTGGGCGGTTTATCCGTAGCGGTGACCTTGTCGGCCTGCACGTATATATATATATATATATATATATATGTTTGTTTGTTGTATGCTGGGATTCTTCTGTATGCAGGGTTTGGGTAGTTAATAAAATAAAGGAAACTTTGCCGAATTTTCTGAAAAGTAAGATTTGTATTTGTTGTCTGGCTTTGTATTTACGTCTGGGTGCCTAATTCGGGCACTAGTCACGGCCCACGGGGTTGGGTCGTGACAATAGTTAGAAAATAAATTATATGATTGCTAGAATACAATTCTTGAACAAAACCATGCTTTGTCAAAAATGCAGTCAATTTATTACAAAATATTGTCTATGAGAAAAAATGCAATATCTTGAAACTTACAATACAATTTAATCATTGCAACTTTCTCCTAATCTTCGAAGATCCTTCGAATAAACAGAATTTCTTTTTGGTTGCTATTCTCAACTCTATCACTTTGTTGATGGAATTGGCTTACCAAACCTTCCGTTACCAATTGGATCTTTAATATCTTTTTTCTTACTAACTATTGTATTTCGCAAAATCCTTCTTCTAGCTTACTACAAATTTTCTTGATTTCAATTGAATGTGCAATTTATCTTAAAATGAGACTGTCCATAACAAGAAACGCTAAATTAACAATGAAAAAATTTCAAACTTTAGAACAGACACAGTTCAATATTATAGAAATGATACCGAAGACAGGTTCATAAGGATCTATCTTTCAAAGTTCTGGACCGTTTCCAGACTTAGCCACAACAACTTGTCCTCCAGCCTTTTCAATAGCTACTTTCATATCCGCAACTCCAACCTAAAAAAACAATATAACAACAACAAAATACCCTGTAGAATTCCACAAGTGAGGGTCTGGGAAGGGTAGAATGTATGTCGACCTTACCACTACCTCACAAGGTAGAGAGACTGTTTCCTGGGAACCTTCGTCTCAAAAACCTATAAGCAGAATAAACTAGATATAGAAAAAATGGGAAGGAAAAGAAAAGAAAATAGAAAGGACAACTGACAACACAAAGTACATGAAATGTTCTAAATCATCTCATTGTAATATAATATTCACACTTTCAAGAACTCAATACTCCAACTACTTGCGTTTAAGTTTGATCATATGTTTTCCTATTAAATAATCTTTTTATTCAAGAATTTTAGTTTTCTTTCATCAAAATTTTATAAGATGGAGGGAGCATTTATTATTTTAATAAAATATTCCTCTCCTTGGCTAACATACTAACTTCAAACTCAACTGCCCACATGGATAGTGTTGATGACAAAGCATAAAACTGTAAGCATCTACAAATTGAAAAAGGCAGAAAAATCACAAGCAATGATAAAAATATCATCTTTGACTGCATTCATATCTTTGGAATCCCACAAAGTGGGGTCTAGGGAGGGTAAAATGAACGCAGATCTTACCATTATCTCATAGAGATAGAGTATCTCATAGAGATAGAGAAGTTGTTTCTAAAAACTCCAATATATGCTCTCTAGATAAGAAATATTAGGAATCGGTTTCAGTTGAGGTGATCTCTGAATAACCCAATTCGACCTATGCAGAACCCAGAATCACCATTGTCAGTACCATTTACAAGGACTTTGTTGAGAACTTCAACGGAAGGCTTTATAGCTTTATACAGACTACATGTTAACAAGTTTGAATGTGAGGAAATAAACTTACACAGATAAGAACCAGTGATACCAAATTCTTCAAATAGTCCTATGGTGGCACATAGTTTAATGTGAGGAAATAAACTTACACAGATAAGAACCAGTGATACCAAATTCTTCAAATAGCTGAATCTTTGTCTTATTTTCTTTTTGACTTTGGCAATGAGGATTAGTAGGATAAATAAACAGTGGATGGGATTTGTACATCTGTAAATCCAATGAACTTTAAAAAATGGACATAGTTAAAGAGAACAATATTTTCTTTGTTTCCATTTTGAATGAAGTTTTTGGTCATGGCCTTAGATGGAGATGAAAAAGAGAAGCTGAAAGAAGAAAAAGGACCAGCAGGTAGGAAATGAAGATAGTGTAAGTGAGTAGATAAACAATAGGAGTGCAGTTGGATGACAAACATGGGTCCTACTTAAACGGTTCACAGACAACGGCAAGAAAGATATGAGATATAAGATGTGCAAGTTTTAAACAATTTACGACAATAACTTTGAACAGTGCTATGCCAAAGTCAACCAACGGTAGAGGTGAACAAAAGGAGCGTAAATGTTTGTGACATAAAAATTTGACAGGACCTAAACAGTAGGGAAAACCTATCTGGTAATTAAGTCGAATAAACATTTTTCCATTAGAGTTCTAAATAATACAAAAAGTCAATCCTGCCGTCCTAATTTATGTAGAATCTTTTCAATCTCGAACATCCCAAAATGTTCAACTTCATCTCATTTTTATACATAACTTTCATCTTACAGGAATTCAAATTCCTTAAACTACTCATATTTGGACCGACGTGATGCTTTCTCTAGTAAACAAACTCTTTAATCATAACTTTATTATCTTTTTTCCACCAAAACTTTATATGACCAAGGGAGTACTATTTAATACAAAAAGATAATTATTGCATCACCTAACATATGAACTTCAAATTCAAGTGTTGGTATTGATAAAATTGACAACAAATGAATGAAACTTTAACCACGTCTAAACTTTTGAGGAAAAAAATAGGTCAAAAACTCACAAGCAATAGTAAATATTTGGCCTAACACTCAAACTTAGCACACCTTAGCTGGCAAACAAGCACCCAAACTTTCAGAGTGCATATCCAAACATGTCAACTTACTCTCAACTGACACCTAAACACTCTATCCCCACTGCCTCACGGACACCTAACACTGACTTAGCACTTAAATTTTGGAGGTGTGCATATGATCATTTTATAAGTTGGAGTTTTCAACTGACATAGTGAAGATGAGTTGAGATGTCTAGATGTCTATTTTCAAAATTGGTGTGTTTAGTTGCAAGATGATGCGAAATCTGAGTGTTCATATATTATGCCTAAAAATTTCGTCTATGACACATTGATATCTTTTTCCTCATTCCATATAAAAATTTACAGAAACTTCGCAATAATCAAGAGTGTATCAACAAATGAGAATCCAAAGTAAATCGTATATCTTAAAAATAACTCAGAGAAGTATACAATATAATGCAATTGAAAGGGGTTTAGGGTTGTTGTCACTTGTCTCTAACTACAGATGAGAAACCGAAACAGAGGGTGAATGACTTACAACTTGAGCTGGCCAGAGACAATACCACCGAGTAGCTCGCCGGACATAGAAATTACCGAGGAGTTTGCCAGAGAAATATTTGGATGGAGAGTTATCAAACCCGATAGATAAAAGTTTTGGCTTATCAATTGGGCCAAATATCAACCTGAAAAAATAATACTAGTCAAAACATAACATCTCTTATGAATCGATCAGATTCATCAATAAGTCAATTGGCCTCTCATTATATAGGGAACTAAAACATAACATCTCTTATGAATCGATCAGATTCATCAATAAGTCAACAGGCCTCACAAGTAAGGGATAAAGTTTTCACATAGAATTGATGAGGTTAATAATACTAAGTATGCGGGATGCAACGCAACAAGACATAAACCAATATAGTCAAGATGCATAATAAAAAATAATAGATGTATAATCTCAATATGTCATGCATGATCAATGCTCATAATAAAACATGCTTGTAAATCATTTATCTTGCATAATATGTATAGTACACATACATGTGTGGGAAGTGACCTCAACCAACATAGACCAAGTAGCTACAACTTGAAATCCAAGGCATGACACCCTCTCGGTAAGCTGGAATGGGCATGACAACCCCTGGCTAGGTGTGGTCTACTTGTCAAGGCAAACAAAACAAGATAACATGACTAGATGGATTCACTCGCATATAGTCACTTAACTTGTAAATCATGAAATAGATCATCAATAACTTGAGATTTCTTCACTTGACATTTTATCAAACACTTGATGGGTTCATGATACTAGTTCAAAATCATGCAATTCAAGAGTGAATTAAGATGAGTAAACTCAATGCAAAGCAACACACCAACATGTAGTACAACCCTCATGTCAGATACCTTGAAATCCATCGTCAAAACTCTTAATAGATCATAGTTTCATAGCTAAAAACATTATAACAAAACCCTCTTGTAGGATACCTTGAATTCCTTTTTCAAATCTCATAATAGATCATAGTTTCATGGCTCAAAACATGTATAGTCTCAATAGACAAAGATCAACTCATAGTGTAAGCTTAAAATAGATACTCATACATAATCAACAATACTTTGATAAAACCATAACATAATTCATGCTTATATTTCTTTATAACAGATAACCATAAGTAATACAACTTGAATCATGCAATTTTCATAAAAAATTCATAAAACCCTAACATAATTTATATTCATAAGACATAATAAGAGATACTCATAGGTAATACAACTTGAAAACATGCAATTTTCATGAAAAGAAAGATTGGGCTCTATGGGTGAAAGGACCCAATGGATGAAACCCACAAACCTCAAACTTAGTTTTCTTGAGATGAGCTTGAAGGAAACTTAGAGCTTGAAGTGAGTCCTTGAGTTTCAAAGTTAGGCTTGAAATCCTTGAATTTGGTATGAGATATTTAGTTAAGTCTTAGAGAGGCTTTGAGAGGATTTTCAGTGACATAGAGTTGAAAAATGGCTAAGTATGGGTGATTTCACGCTTAAGTGGGTATAGGGCTATGACCCCAATACCTTTGGCCGAAATAGAAAAACCAAGAAAAAGCATACACTAGTCCGCATCCTTGGTGTGGCATGGACCCATCACACAATAACATTTTTACTGCTCTGTGCCCCAGGTGCATCGCGGTCTGGGCGCGGATAAACATTGTTTCTAAAAAATTAGCGAAAATTATGTTTTGTTATGGGTCCTCTAAAATCTGGGTTATACCCATTTCTCACTCAATTTTGCCCCCTAATCAAGAATATGAAGTTGAATTTTCAATATCATGCACGAATTTTGAGATATATGGAAATTATAATTATGGGCATTCTGATGCACATTTTTGGGGTGTCTCAATATCTCCATCTTGGGAATATTCATCCCCGAATGTCAAGGAATCATGCATAAGAGACGTAATCATGAAGATTTCAACCTAACATAATGCAACAAGTTCACTTAAACATCATTTTTCGAAAATCTCAACATGAATGTCATAAATCACCATAAACGTGTCACCAAAAAACATGGATGCATGCAAAATAACATGAAGGCCGAAACTTAAGACTTCAAATTATATAGGGAACTTAAATTAGTACCTTCATCTTGAGTAGATTGGAAGAGGTATAGGTATCACTTTCTCATGTCTGCCTCAGCTTTTCATGTGGCACCTTTGACTTGTTGATTCCTTCAAAGGACCTTGATGGAAACTACATCTTTGTTTCTCAACCTCTTCACTTGCCTATCTAAAATCTCCACCGGGATATTCTCATTGGTCAAATTTATCTTCTACAACACCCCGAACATCTAAAGGTATTATAGCACTTGGGTCACCCACATAATTTCTCAACGTGGACACATGGAAGACAAGATGAACCATATTCATCTACATAGGAAATTCCAACTTGTATGCAACCTTACCCACTCTCCTCAAAACTTTATAAGGACCTACAAACCTTGGGCTTAATCATCCTTTCTTGCTAAACTGGACCACGCCCTTCATGGGTGAGACTGTCAAGTAAACCCATTCACCAACCTTAAACTCAAGATTTCTTCTCCTCACATCAGAGTAGGACTTTTATCTACTTTGGGCTGTCCCCAATCTCTCCTATATCAACCTCACCTTCTCCAAGGCCTCCATGATCGAATTCGGACCTAGCAAAGCCATCTCCCCCACTTTAAACCACCCAACCAGGGATCTACAATGTCTACCATATAAAGCTTCAAAGGGAGCCATACCAATGCTTAAGTGGTAGCTATTGTTGTATGCAAACTCAATAAGTGGAAGAAGTTCATCCCAACTACCCTTAAACTCCAAAACACAAGCTCGAAGCATATCTTCAAGGGTTTGGATAGTCCTCTAGGGTTGACCATTCATTTGAGAATGAAAAGTCGTGCTAAGCTTAACCTTTGTACCAAGACCTCTTCGGAAGTACCTCCAAAAGTGAGAAGTGAATTGAACACCATGATCCAAAATGATAGACAAAGGTACCCCATGCAATCTAACCAACTCCTGTATATACAACTTGGCATAATCTTGGCACCATAAGTGGTTTTGACTGGTAGAAAGTGAGCCGACTTTGTCTTTCTATCCACAATAACACAAATAGAGTAAAAAATGTTTCCTAGTCTTAGGTAACCCAACCATAAAATCCATGTTGATCTCTTCCCACTTCCATGTAGGAATTTCTATATCATTGGCTAGGCCACCCGACCTTTGATGTTCGGATTTCACTTGTTGAAAATTGTGACATCCGGATATGAACTTGGTAATATCTCTCTTCATACCACCCCACCAATGCACCACTCGCAAGTTTCTATACATCTTTATGGAACCAGGGTGAATGGAATAGGATGAATTATAGGCCTCCTTCAAGATCAACTCTTTCAAGTCATCCACATTTGGCACACATAATCTACCTTGGTATTTAAGGTCACCATCTTCCCCTTGGGAGAAAACCTCCACTTTACCATCTCTCAGCAGGGCCTTCAACTCTAGCTAGGTGAGGCCAAGATCTTGTTTTGCCTTTACCTTCTCAATCAAGGAAGATTTAGAACCATCAAATGCCACTACACCACCATTATTAACTTCATCCAATCTAGCCAACCAGTGAACTTCTGTAGCCACCTCTTTTCCATCATCATTAACAAGAGCTAGACTACCTATGGACACTCTACTTAGAGCATCAGCCACAATATTACCTTTTCCAAGATGATAATGCACACTCATATAATAGTCTTTAAGAGCTCGAACCACCTTCTTTTTCTCAAGTTAAGATCTTTTTGGGTGTACACATATTGTAGAATCTTATGGTCGGTAAAAACAACAACATGAACCCCATATAAGTAATGATGCCAAATCTTCAAAGCAAACACCACGACCACCAATTCAAAATTATGAGTGGGGTAATTCTTCTCATGCACCTTAAGTTGTCTAGAGGCATATGCTATCACCTTACCATTTTGCATCAAAACACACCCCAAACCCATTCTTGAGGCATCACTATATACCACAAACCCTTCCAACCCTTCCAGTAGAGCCAAGATAGGAATGGAGACAAGTTTATCTTTCAAACTTTGGAAACTCTTCTCATATTCATTGATCTACATGAACTTTGCCTTGTATTGGGTCAACTTTGTCATAGGGGAAGCAATAGAAGAAAAGCCATTCACAAACCTCCAGTAATAACTGAGAAGTCATTCACAAACCTCTGGTAATAACTCGCCAAACCCAAGAAACTTCTAATTCTAATGGAGTCAAAGGTCTAGGCCAATTTCTAATCACCTTCATCTTCTTAGGATCTACCTTAATGCCATCAATCGACACCGTATGCCCTAGAAAAGCAACCTCTTTCAACCAAAACTCACATTTTTCATATTTAGCATACAACCTCTTCTCCCTTAAGATTTGCAACACCACCCTCAAGTGATTCATATGCTCCTCCTCACTATGGTAATAAATCAAGATATCATCAATAAAAACCACCACAAACATGTCAAGGTAGGGTTTAAAGACCCTATTAATGAGAACCATAAATATAGCTTGTGTATTAGTCAACCTAAAGGACATAACCACAAACTCAAAGTGCCCATACCTAGTTTGGAAAGCCATATTGGGAATATCACATTCTCTCACTTTCACTTGGTGATACCTAGACCAAAGATCAATCTTAGAAAAGTGATTAGTCCCTTGAAGTTGATCAAAAAGATTATCAATCCTTGGTAAAGGGTACTTGTTCTTTATGATGACTCTATTAAGTTGTCGATAATCAATGCACATTCTAATAGAACCATCCTTTTCTTCACAAACAACACTGGTGCACCCCAAGGTGATTTACTAGACCTTATGAAACCCTTCTCCAACAAATCCCTCAATTGCTCCTTTAACTCCTTCAATTTTGTCGAGGCCATATGGTAAAGGGAAGTGAAAATAGATTGAATATCGGAAAGGAGGTCTATACCAAAGTCTATTTCCTTTTCGGGAGGAACAATGGGAAGCTCATTGAGAAAGACATTAAGAAACTCATTGACCACCAAAACCGACTCAATACGAAGGACTTTGGACTCACCATCCCTAACCCTAACAAGATGATAAAAGCACCCCTTAGAAATCAACTTTTGGGCCTTAAGACAAAAAATGAATCTACCCTTGACCACCACATTATGGCTTTCCAACTAAAGGACGGGCTCATTAGGGAATTGGAATTTAACCCTACAGGTTCCACAATTAATAGAAGTATAATATGCATGCAACCAATCCATCCCAAGAATGACATCAAAATCCACCATATCTAATTCAACAAAATCACAAGGCAAGACTTTATGCAATATGAACATGGGAGAATTTCTATAGGCTCTTTTAGCAACAATGGACTCACCAATGGGTGCTGACACTTCATAAGGTTTACACAACAATTTGGGACCAACATGAATCTTTTTGGCAACAAAAGGAGTAATAAAATAAAGAGTGGTACCCAGGTCTATCAATGCATACACATTAAAATAAAAAAACCTTTAACATACAGGTGATGACATCGGGCACCTCATCTGCCTCTTGTATTCCATGATGAGTGTAGAATCTATTTTGCCTTGGAGCATCCCCTTTTGGGTCTCCCTTAGCTCTTGGACCCATACATGCACCTTGGCCTTATGGATGACTATCTCTACCTTTGTTTTGAGCATGAGGATAATTAATAAGTTTGTGACCCATTTCACCACAACCAAAACAAGCATTAGAATTCCTCAAACATGGACCACTATGATTCTTTTCATATCTTGGGCATCTAGGATTTGTCATTCCTCCATTACCACCTTGGAACCTTAGGTTGGTCACCCTATCATTAGCAAAGCTCTTTTTAGGAGCATAGGATGACCCTTGGCCTTGGAACTTGTGGCCTTGAGGAAATCGGCCACCCTTGAAACCTTGAAAATCATCTTCAAAACAAGCCCTCTTGGACTCACCACTTCTTCTTTTTCTAAGATTTTCCCCTTTTAGTTTCTCGGCATAAGTCATGAGCCAAGATACGTCCATATCTCCTACTAGCATGGTTGTACGACACTCCTCATTGACTAAGTCGGACACTCTCACCACAAATTTGTTTATCCTTGATCTAGGTTTGACAACCAATTATGGAGCATACGTGGATAACTTGTTGAACTTGAGGGCATACTCCTTCACACTTATGGAACCTCACTTAAGGTTCATAAACTCTATTACCTTCGCCTCCCTTAGCTCGATAGAAAAGAACCAGTTGAGGAATACAACTTAGAACTATTCCCAAAGGATAACATTATTATTCCCCTTCTCCAAGTTCTATTGTGTAATCATAATTTCAGCCACCCCTTTGAGTTGGTAGGCCGCCAACTCCGCCTTTTCCTTTGAATTGACCCCCATGATAGATAGCAACTTATATACGTCATCTATGAACTCTTGGGGATCCTCATCCGCCTTGGACCCATGGAACTCCGGTAGGTTCATTCTTGTGAAATCCCTTACCCTAGAAGCCAGAGTGAGAGCATGAGCGGCTTGGACCCCTTGGTTAATTTGGTTTTACATAGCGTAAGCCAACATTGTAATAGCATCTTGGAACTCATCTTGGACTACCCCTCACCTTGAGGAGCAGGAGAGGCCGTTGCTCCTCCAGCGTACAGGCTCTCCTTAGTCTCCCTCATGAAATCAGCATGATCTAGAAGAGCAAAGAACAATCGTTAAGGGAAAACCCTTACACTTACATCTAAAGCATGATATAGACTTTGAAGAAGTGAAACATTTTCTAAAATGCCTCATAGCCTCCCATTCATAGTTGTGGCACGCTTTACAACTATGAATAAGACTTTAATTGACACAGTGTTTTGGATTCCGAGGACCATTAACAACCTAGTGCTCTGATACCAAGTTTGTCACAACCTAAGCGTAGGTCCTAGATGCGACATGATGAATGAAGAACTTGAAAGGACCCCAAACAAGCCTCTTAGCATATCATTTACACATCCTTGGTCGCGGAAGAAAAATAAATAATAACTAGAGGTATAATAAAAGGGGGAGTGGGACTAAGGGAAATCTTTGATAATCATAAAAGCATATGAGAACCAAGCTCATGGCATACGTATATCATAATATCCAACAACACCTTTAACATTAAATAGAGCAGGGGCCAAGACACTCTCCAGGCTCACCCTCATATTAACAAATGTTCAACATGAAAAAGTCTTACAATAGCTAGAGTAATGTAGATAGTGCCTCGGATTTGAGGATGCACCAAAGTTTATCTCTGAAGTATCAGCTAGCCATGTGGTGGATGATCAAAAGGTGCTCTGGTCCCTACATGGTCATAGAGTATGCTTAAGTACGTTTGAATATACTAAGTATGCGAGATGCAATGCAACAAGACATAATCCAATATAGTTAAGATGTATAATCAAAAGTAATAAATCTATAATCTCAATATGGTATGCATGATCAATGCTCATAATAAAACATACTTGTAAATTATTCATCTTGCACAATATCTATATATAGCATGCATGTCTTGGAAGGGACCTCAACCGACATGGACCCAGTAGTTACAACTTGGAATCTAAGGCATGACATCCCCTCGGTAAGGTGGAACGGACATGATACCCCCGGCAAGGTGTGGTCTACTTGCCAAGGGAAACCAAACATCATTACATGACTAGATGGATCCATAAGTATTGCAAGTGTAATAATCATAATCTTGTGGTGGCACATAGTTTAGAGACAAGGACCTCTTGAGTCAAGCCCCCATCTTAAGCCTCATTCAGTGCTAAGTCAAATCACATGGAATATTTGAAATAATCATAACTTGTATAACTTGTAAGAAACATGGAAACATGATATGAGTAGCTCTTGAAACATGGTTGACCTTTAGTAGTGAGCCTAACTTGAACATGAGAGTAGATCATAATCATACATGAATCCTTGATTTAACATGAATGACTCACAAGAGGTAAAAACCCTTTAAATAGAGTTTAACTTGATACTTGTAAAATCATAGATATTTTTAACAAATTCAATACATACTTGAAAGCCCTTAATCATCATATAGTCACTTGACTTGTAAATCATGAAATAGATCATCAATAACCCTGTGATTTCTTGACTTGACATTTTATAAAACACTTAGTGGGTTCTTGATACTAATTCAAAATCATGTAATTCAAGAGTGAATTAAGATGAGTAAACTCAATGCAAATCAACCCATAAACATGTAGTAAAACGCTCTTGTAGGCACCTCTAAATTGATCATCAAAACTCATAATAGATTATAGTTTCATAGTTCAAAACATGCATAGTGTCAATTGACAAAGTTCAACTCATAGTGTAAGTTTAAAATAGATACTCATACATAATCAACAATACTTTGATAAAACCCCAACGTAATTCATCCTCATATTTTATAATAAGAGATACCCATAAGTAATACAACTTGATATCGTGTAATTTTCATAAGAAAAGAGATTTGGCTCCATGGGTGAAAGGACCCAATGGATGAAACCCACATATCTCAAACTTGGATTTTCTTGAAATGAGGTTAAAGGAAATTTAGAGCTTGAAGTGAATCTGAAACGCCCCAAAAAATGCCCAAAAATGTGCCTAAAAAATGCCTATAGTTGTACTTTCCATATATCTCAAAATCTGTGCATAATAATGAAAACCTGACTTCATATTCTTTATCAGTGGGAAAAGGTGAGTGGGAGATGGGTATAACCCGATTTTAGAAGACCGT
>DF357843.1:27582-55990 GCA_000787875.1 Solanum virginianum | reverse complement strand
GATTTTAGAAGACCGTAATGAAAAACAAATTTTTGCCAACTTTTCAATTCCAGTGAGGGTTCGCATCGCGGATTGCGAAGATGTGTATTTTGTTGCTAGTTTTACTGTTTCGGCCTAAGGCTTTTGTTCCTTGGGTCTAAGCCTTCCTATGCATAAAAACACCTATACTTAGTCGTTTTTCAATCCCATATCATTCAAGACAATCCCCAAAACCCTCTTTAACACTCAGCTAAATATTTCACCCAAATTCAAGTGTTCCAAACTCATTTTTGGATCTCATGAAATTCATTCAAGCTTCAAGTTCCCATTAGAATCTTTATCAAGGAAATCCCCAAAGTTGAGGTATGTAGGTTTCAACCATTAGGTCCTTTCACCCATGGTGCCCAACCTTCCATCTTATGTAAATTGCATATTTTCAAGTTGATTTATCTATGGGTATTTCTTATAATGGATTTGACTATGAACTATGTTGGGGTTTCATAAAATGTGGACTGTTTAAGCCATTTCAAGTTGAATTATCAATTGGTATCTCTTGCTACGAATTTGATGATAAACTATATTGGGGTTTCATGAAATGTGGACTGTTTAAGCATATTTTGAGCTATGAATCTATTAATCTATTATGAGATTTGATGAGGGGTTTCAATGTATCTTGCATGAGGGTAATACCAAGTATTGGTGGGTTGATTTACATTACGTTTTCTCACATGATTTCACTCTTGAATTGCATGATTTTGTACTAGCATTACACTGGAACGACCCCAAAAAGTGCCTAAAAACATGCCTCGGAAGTGCCTGAAATCTCATTTTCCAAATATCTAAAAATCCATTTGTTATTTCAAAAATCTGACTTTATATTCTTATTCAGGGGGTCCAAATTAGGGTGAAAATGGTCTAACCTTGAATTTAAAGCAAAGGAATGGAATTATGAAATTTCACTTGGTGCAATTTTCAGTGAGAGTTCGCGACCTCTCTGCGACGCGAGATTAGGGAGAAAATGGTCTAACCTTGAATTTAAAGCAAAGGAATGGAATTATGAAATTTCACTTGGTGCAATTTTCAGTGAGAGTTCGCGACCTCTCTGCGACGCGTAGAGGTGTATTTCCTGCACTGGTTTTCCTAGTCCATCCAAATTTTTTGAAGTGTTGGGTCTAAGTTTTCCCCAACGTATTTTTACTTATACTTAGCCAAATTTCACCCTCGTATCCCCAAAAACATTTCCCAACACTCACTAAAACAATTAGCCTTATTTTCACTCCCAAATTCAAGACCCAAAACTCTCATCCAAAGCTAAGGATCCTCTTTAAGCTTCAAGCCTCCATCTTCAACCTTAACCAAGAACTTCACTAAAGTTAAGATATATGGTGTTGAACCATTGGGTCCTTCCACCCATGGTGCCTAAGCCCTCTTTTTACTAATATTGCATGATTTAAAGTTGATTTTCACATGTCGATCTTGCATATTGAGAAATTTATTGCACATTGATTTTAGTTCGTGAAAGTATGGTTGTTTTAACATGTTTTGAGCTCTAAATCTTGGATCAAATGCTGTATTTGATAAGGGGTTTTGATGTGGATGTCTTGAGGGTATTGCAAGGTGTTGATTGATAGTTTTACTACAGATTTTCTTGTATGATTTCATCTCCAAATTGCATGGTCTTTTACCCCCCTATTGCATACCCCTAAGGTGTTTGATAAAATGTCTGGCTATGGTTTTTTGAGGAATTGAAGGTCCAAAGTATGAGATATGATATGGTTGATGTTATGATCATGAAATGAGATTATGTACATGATATATATGTTCTATATAATGTGTTGCATTAGACCATGCCCGATCAGGGGGTATAGGAGCCTAGATAACCATGTGAGGGGTATGTAACTTGCCACCAGGGTGTCCAAGTATGAATGACATCAACCATGTAAGGGGTGTTATACCTTGCCACCAGGGTGTCTAGTTGTGAATGGCATCAACCATGTAAGGGGTGTTGTACCTTCCCACTAGGGTGTCCAGGTGTGAATGGTATCTCCAACCATAGTTGGGATTCTAGCTTGGTCTCTTATACACATATGATATCTTATATGAGCATGAGCTACTTAAAGTATGTGTTACTTATGCATTGATCATACATGCTATATTGTTATACTATGCCTATTGTCTAATGTATGTACTTTGAGTATGATGTTTATCTATTGTTACATTGCACCCCACATACTTAGTACATTCAAATGTACTAACACATACTCTTGCCTACATGATATCACCAGGTAGGAACCGGTGCTCAAGTTTGTCATGCGCCCCCTCCACATGGGTAGTTAGTGCTATTCCAAGCTTATTGGTGAGTTATCTATTTCGGGGACCTTAGTTTTTGACTACTATTATCTATGTGTTGAGACACTTTATTATGTTCTATTTTGACTATGAGGGTGTGCTTAGTTACTTTGTCTTGGTCCCCGCTCTATCTATGTATCTAGATGTGTTTGTTGGATATCTGATAATATGAGCTATGACTCCTTGTCTTTGATGTTAATGTTTTGGCAAGATATCCCTTAGCCCCTTTGCCCCTTATGCTTGTTTTATGTCTTTTACATACTTCTGCGACCAATGATGAGTAATGATAAGTTGAGAGGCTTTAATAGGGTTTCTTTAGGTTCCCCATTCGCTGTGTCACGTCTAGGCCCTAGGCTTGGGTCGTGACATACACACCCACCAAGTGTTTGATAAAATGTCTGGTTAGGAATTCTTGAGTTATTGATGATCTATTATATGGCTTACGAGTCAAGTGACTTTATGATGATTAAGGGAATGTATATATGGGTATTAAATTCATGTAATATAGTTACGGCATTGTAAGTAAATTGTTGGGCTCCCATGTTTGTTGTGTTCATGGGAAAATGAGAAGTTCTTTCTTGATACTTGAATGTGATGGTTTGATGAGCTATTTTCATGAGTCCTACTGAAAAGATTTTATCGTAAGGTATGGATATTCTATAAGATCTACCAAAAAGGCTATGCCATAAGGTAGAATGACTCATGGCTCCTATCGGAAAGATTATATCGTAAGGTAAGGACATCCTATAATACCTACCAGAAAAGGCCATGCTGTAAGGTACAATTCATGGTTCCTACTGAAAAGATTATATCGTAAGGTAGAATAATTCATGGCTCCTACCTAAAAGATTATATCATAAAGTAGGGGACGTCTTATGCTACCTACCAAAAAGACTATGTCGTAAGGTAGGGGCATTGGTAAACTCACCGAAAAGGTTATACCATAAGGTGAGTGGGCAGCTATGTGGCCCATCTCAAGCATAGTCGTGTAAGGTTCGAATATACATATATTCCACATTGAATTTACGTTCCTTGAATATGACTAAGTATGTTCTACGTCAATCATTGATCATGCATGGCATATTGATATTACACTATTTGTTGCTTATGTATGTATTTTTATTATGTTTCTTATCACTTGTTATATCGCATCCTACAAACTTAGTACATTCAAATGTACTAACGTATGCTCTATGCCTATATGATGTTACTATGTAGGAACCTGAGCCCCTCACAATTATCCTTCACGTGGTTAGTTTTGGACATCTTGAAGATAAGCTTTGGTGAGTCATCAAGTTCGGGGACACTAGCTATACTACTCTTGCTATATTATTTCTTTATGTTGAACTCTTGATACTATGAGGGTGAGCCCAGAAGGTGTCTTGGCCCTCACCCATTCTATGTTTACAGGTGTTGTTGGATCAAGTGATGTAATTATACTTGAGCTTTGATTTTTCTATGATTTATGCTATTAAAGACTTCCCTTAGCCCCTTGATCCTTATTTATACTCTCTTGATGTTGTTTACTTTGCTTCCGCGACCAAGGATGTGTGATTGATATGCTAAGAGACTTGTTTGGGTCCCTTCGGGTTCCCATTCATCGTGTTATGCCTATGCACTAGGCTTGGGTCGTGACAAAATCCTTGAGTTCCAAAGTTAGGCTTGAAATCCTTGAATTTGGTATGGGATATTTGGTGAAGTCTTACAGAGGTTTTTGAGAGAGTTTTGAGTGATATAGAGTTGAAAAATAGCTAAATATGAGTGATTTGATACTTAAGTGGGTGTGGGGCTATGACCCAAATGCCCTTGTCCAAAATAGAAAAACTAAGAAAAGACATACACTGGTCTGTGTCCTTACCGCGACATGGACCCATCATGCAGGCAACATTTGTACTGTTCTACGCCCCAGGCACTTCGCAGCCTGGGTGCAGACAGCCACTGTTTCTCAAAAATTAGTAAAAATTATTTTTCGCTATAGGTCCTCTAAAATTCGAGTTATACCTATTTCCCATTCAAATTTGCCCCCTGATCGAGAATATGAAGTCAAAATTTTGATATCACGTAGGGATTTTGAGATATATGGAAATTACAATTATGGGCATTGCGAAGCATATTTTTGGGGCGTTTCCATTATGCTCCGCGAATGCGGAGAGGGGTTCTGTGAATGAGGAGTGTAAGGGTGGCTGCACCAGCACAACAACACAAAACAATTAAAATCTAACAACTGGACCCTCGAGAATTCGTTCGGAACCTCGTGAACATAAACCAAACATGGAACCTGACTAGAAATGACAATCCAAACTCATATAAGACTTTATCACGCTATAAGACTTTTTGTTATTATGAAATAGATAATAGCGTGATAAAGTCTTATATGAGCTAACAAAAAGTGTTATTTTTAAGAATATCCATGTGAATATTTCAAAAAAAAAAGTATTAAAATTAAATATACTTTTGCTTGTTTTATACATTAAAATAATAATTAAAGACGGCGGCAAAGTGATTTTTAGGACATAAAAATGATTTATGAAAGGTAATAAGGAAGTTCCCAATTCAAAGAAATGTTTGTGTTTATTTTTTGTTATAACAAATAAATATTTTCTTTTCCTTTTATGAATAAGGAAAACATAAAAATGATTTATGAAAGATAATAAGATATATATATATATATATATATATATATATATATATAAGTAAAAAAATTTTAAAAATGTAGATATAAGAAGTTAATATATATATATATATATATATGAACAACATGAGTTTTAGTTCTTATGTTCATTTAATACATGGACGAGAACGATATGCGTTTCAGTTCTTACTTTCAATTATTCTTGGGATATTTTTTCTATTCAGTTTGATCAGATTACTGTAGTATCTATAGCTCATTATATATATCTAAGCCTATCATTTATTATTTAAGTCTTCCACTGAGTACAGTAGCAAGGCCAAGCGGTTTGCTTAGAATCATAAATGGTTCTGGGTACCAGCTACATCCAGGGTGTAAACTCGGGGCATGACATCAATAGTTTAAGAAAGAGGTGATGTTTTGAGCCTCAAAAATCTGCATATTTTACATTTAAAATTTTCACCTTTTAACTCAATATTGCTACACTTCAAGACTCTCAATAAGTTATATTTTAACCATGAAAATCGATACTTTATTCAACTTGAAATTTGTATTTTTTAAGCTATGAAAAGTCTGCATCTTTATGCTATATAAAGCTGCATTTTGCACACACAATTTAATAAAAAAAATTCTGAAAATAGGTGCATCACATTTAAAAGAAAAGTTGTTCCTTGGCTCCACTTCTTTTAGAAAAAAGTTATATTCTCGCAAACTAAAAGAAAAACATATTAAATAATAGATAAAACTTGCTAGGAGGTATTGTTCAAAGTCAAAAAGTTATACTAAACCCAGTATACTCCATCTTACTATTGCCCTAGTCGGTTTTTACAAGCCCACACGCAAACAAAAACAAAGCATAAGTGAAAAATACTAGTATGTAAAATGTTAGTAAAAGAACAACATAATAGTATATAAATAGAAATTTGATGCTTTGAGGCATGGAGGAAGTGCTGGATTCCAAGCGTTATGATGATCCTCATAGCCATTGGCCTAAGACTTTGGGCCAAAACGAGTCCTAAAGTAGAACTTCAACACTTTGATAGTACATGAAACAAAAAGAGGGGGAAAAAGAAAAAAGGATTAGAATAACTTGGATTAGCAGTTAAACTACAAGAATATAATAGGTTAGCAGAATACTAAAATTCATAAGAAGGATAAACAGAAGAGAGGGAACTAATTCTTAGTAAATATCAAACTGATAACCAGTGAAAAATTTGTCTTGAGATATTAACAAAATGGTCTAGTCATACCTTAAAGATGGTATTTTGACAAGCTTGGTTACACTTAGCAGAGTAAATAGAGTTTAAAATTGATAATCAGCTACACTTGTTGGAATGTTGGCCACATTCCATGGATAGTGGTCCGTAACTTCTATAACCTCTTGGATGTGATTTGTAACTTCCATGGAAGTTGCAACTACCACTACATCTACTACCCATGTAAGTTACATAAATACATCCACTAATCTACAACTTTACTAACTTTCCCACTACTCCACTACTCTACAATTTCCCACTAACTTCCCCACTATTATTCTTGCTGGTAGAATAGTTATAAATAGGGGTACATCTGGTTAAAAGTCCCTAAGCACAAATCTTTTTATTTACTCCACACCATCTTGAGTGAGGTTTGAGTGCTTAGAAGACTTACCGGAAGGTGGAAAAAAAATGACGACGATTCTAACACATCGCCAACAATGGCTGGAGGTATATCGATCTACTATTCCGCTACGCTATTGCTCTATGTTTACTTACATTTGGTATCAGACCAATTGTTGTATCTCTACCTTGTTGGTTTTTCGGATTTGCAAAAATCATTCAAATATGGTTCTTAAATTTTAAGATCTTATTTTAAAACTTTTGGTGCAACCTAGTGTTAGATATCTTATGAAAAATCTATTTTCATACAGTTATATGATTTTAAACATTATCTATGGTTACATACTAAATTATTGTTTGAGTTGTTCTTTATCTATCTAACACAACTATAAGATTTGATATCTAAGTGGTCTTTATAATTTTATTTAATTAAGACTTACCTACAATAATCTTGATTAAATAAAATTAAACATATTATGTGTAGGATCACATAAGATATATATGTTAAATCAGAACAATGTCTAAGTGATCTATAATATTATTTGATTAAAGATTAGCCACAACATCTTTAATTGAATAAAATTATAAAAGCTGATCACATAAATAAATTTTAGACATTGTATCTGATTAAAGATTAGCCAGAACATCTTTAATTGAATAAAATTATGAAAGTTGATAACATAAATAAATTTTAGATATTAAATTGTGATTAATCATGCATGATATAATAACTTAATTTCTTTGTTATTTTTGCATGATTAATTAAGATAAAATGTTAAATACTCTTCATAATTACCCACAGGAATTGTGAATGAGAGTATACTAGTTATATCATAAAGATTGAATATCATGCTTGTAAATTGATAATTTTGTCATAATGTGTGAATCTAATTTGAATTAAAAATTTAGCCCACAAGTAATTTTTATGTCAGTAGATTCAATTTTACTTGCCTCAAATTTATTAAGCTTGTATATATATGTTCTGCAGTAATGCAACCTGCAAATTTTTTTGATATTTGTGATATCCCTAAACTCAATGGTGAGAACTATAAGATTTGGAAGGCAAAAATTCTTCTTCACTTAGGGTGCATGGATATTGATTATGCTATGAGGAAAGACGAACCACCCATTAATAAAATCAGTACTCAAGATGAGATTGCTCTTCACAAACAATGTGAATGCTCTAACCGTTTGAGACTTATGTTCATTAAGACCAAAATCTCTGCTGGTATTCATTGTTCTGTTGAACAGCATAATAATATCAAGGCTGTGCTGAAGGCTATTGATGAATAATTTGAGACTTCAGATAAGGCACTTGCCAACACCTTAATTATGAAATTCTCATCAATAAGGCTCACTAGTATGAGAGGTGTGCATGAGCACATTATGAAAATGCGAGATCTATGTAATGACCTAGGCATTTTTACGATTGTGTTGGAGCTTGAAATTTTGATTTCAGGAGGTTTTTGGACCAAGTTGCACTTTAAGGAGGACCTTATAGCCTATGTGAGGTCACACAAATTGTGTTAACATATCATGTAAGGTCTCCTGAAGTGGCCCTTGGCCCTAAACGGTTGTTTGGCTCCAACCACACTTGGACCGCTCATGGTCTGTGTGACACTTCACAAGCTATGTGGTGGGCCGTGTGGTGGCCTTGGCATGAAGTTCCACTATTTTGGGACTAAGTGAGGTCACACAGCCTCTCACACGGCTCGTGTGATGCCTCATGGGCCATGAGGGTGCACATATAACTTTCGGAGTAAACATTATTCTAAGTATGGGATATTTAATATCAAGATAATTTCACTTTCAAGCCTTCAACTCAAGCTTATTTTTGTTGTTTAAGGCCATCATGAGTCTCCTATATCGAGCCAAGTTCAAAGGAATTCCGTTGGTTTCAAGCCTTCAACCCAAGCTTATTTTTGTTGTTTAAGGCCATCATGAGTCTCCTATATCGAGCCAAGTTCAAAGGAATTCCGTTGGCTAAATTTTTCACAAGTGCCAATAGAAGAGTCAACTTTAAATAGGCATATCTCTTAGTACAAAATAAACTGGGTGACCCACGATATATCAAAATAAAGATATTTGAATTATCTTTCCAACGCATTCAGTTTCACTGTATTTTGATCTCGGAGCAAGAAGTTATGACCTTTTTCATAAAATATGTTTGAGCTAGACAAGGGCCTTCACGACCCCTAAAGGGCTTCACGCTCCGTGAAGCTGGGCATGAAGAGGCCGGGTAAAATTTAAAGGGGTATTTTATTTAGGTATTTTTGATATTTTGACCCATCCCCAAGGCTTTTTAAGAACTTTTGACCCCCCGCCTCCTCCTTACATTTCTAAACATCTCCTACACTAATTCTAAACCCTCATTCAAGGCTAATTTTGTCAAGTCACTCTCAAACTCCCTCAAGAACACTTGTGATAATTCAAGCTTGGGGTTCAAGCATAACACAATTCTTCATCAATTTCTCTTGGGGTTTCTTTATTGTGTCTAGGTATGTGAGTTTGATCTTTGGTTCATTCCAAATAAGGATACCCAAATCTTTTCAATCAAATTTCATGAATTTAAGCCCTCTTTGAACATGGATTTTCATTATTTGGATTTATTAAATTAAATTAATGTATGTGCTGTATTGATGATTTTAAGTTGCTTTAAGCCCTATTATGATGATTTACATTGAAGTTATGAAGTTATGAATATGCATGTCCCTTTTCAAGACTTGTTTATGTATGAGTGATCATTTTATGATTTTAAATGTGGATTAATTATGTTTTCACTTGAATTTCATATTATATTGTTGATTGTAGATTGAATCTTAATTACTCATATTATCCTGACATCATTCATGGTATTTGCATTCATAACATTGGATTTTTATGAAAATTATGAGTGGGTTAAGCCCAATTATGTTCTATGACATAATTTTGATAAGATATTGATTATGACAAAAATGTGATCACATATATATCTATTGGTTATGGTTCTTGGAGCATTATGGATGCTTGGACCATTATGAATGTATGAATGAGCTATTCCTATGCATGAGTATTATGGTAGGACCTACGATTTGACATTTGAGCCTAAATATGAACTATTATTAATGAGGTTTGGTCTTTGGTCCTAAGAATGCATTGAAATAATTTGATAAGACTTACTCCTCTTTGAAAGCATGTATATATGTATATTATAAGTATTCTTGTAGGATGACGACTTAGCATTGATGGATTGAGGGGGTTCTCTCTTTCCTTGAACTATCTGCCTAACATAGGTTTTATAAAATCCTATCCGAAATAGAATGTGTCCCGTAAGGAAGGTTGCTTTATACAAATGGGATGGGTTCCGATAAGGTAAAGTATAATGTGATATGATATGATATGTTATATGTGAAAATCCTATCCGAAATGTGATATGTTCCCATAAGGAAGATTACTTCATATAAAATGGGATGCATTCCCGAAAGGTGAAGTATGGTTTACCTTTGGTAAGTAGACCACCTCTTTACCGACAAGGGGATTTCATCGGCATTCCAACTAATAACTCGCTTGGTCTTACTCATATCGGTTGAGGTCACATTCACTACATATGAGCATCATTTGCACTTCATGCATCATGAGTTTCATAGCATCTAGTTATATTACGTTCCTTGCTATATATCTGAAATGACCCAAAAAAATGCTAGGAATCGTATTTTTCATATATTTCAAAATTCGTGCATGATATCAAAAATTCCACTTAATATTCTTATTAAAGGGGAAAATTGAGTGAAAGAGGGTCTAACCCCGATTTTAGAGCAACCGTATCAAAATTTGAATTTTTAAAGTGAGCGATTTCTATTGTCCAGGTGCACCCTAGGTGCGACGTGCCAGGGGCCTAAGTCTTCCCATACATGAAAATATCTATACTTATCCATATTTCACTTTCATATCATTGAAGACTTTCCCCAAAACCCTCTCTAACACTTAGACAAATATTTCACCCAATTCAAGTGTCCCAAAACCCACTTTCGGATCTCAAGGAACTCATTCAAGCTTCATGCTCTCATTAAAATCTAAGTAAAACTTATTTATGTTATTTAAGACCATCATAGGTCCCCTACATCAATTCAAGTTCAAACGAATTTCTGTTGGCTAAGTTTTGCACAAGTACCGATAGGTAGGTCAACTTTAAAGGGAAATATCTCTTAGCACACAAAGAACTTGGTGGCCCATGACTATAAAATTAATATTTTTTCAATTAGCTTTCCAATACACTCGATTTCACCTAATTTAGAATTTGGATGAACAAGTTATGCCCATTTTTGTATAACTCGTATATGTAGGGTTATATACGAGTTTTCGCCAAATTCTGTTTCATTAGTGGCATTTCATAAATTTAGTCATTTGTACTGGTCTTTTGGGGATTCCTATGCTATCTTAACATTTTCTAAAGACCCAAACCCTATTCCTAAAGATCAAATTCACTCCTCCCAATTGGAATACACTCTCAAATACTCTCAAGAGCCTCCATCAAAACCCCAATACAAATTCAAGAGAACTCAAGAGCAAGATTTTGATTCCAAGACCCACTTCCAAACTTCAAGTCTTTCACAACTCAATTTCAAGAAATTCAAGGTCTATGGTATGTGGGTTTCATTCATGTGTACCTTTCACCCATGAAGCCCAATCTTTCATTTCTATGAAAATTACATGTTTCAAAGTTGTGTTGCTTATGGGTATTATTCATTAGAGATTATGATCATATACTATATTGGAATTTTATGAAAGTATGGTTAAAAATACATGGTTACTCATTTTTAAGTCTATACCATGAGATTATTTACCTATTATGATTATGTATGTTTTAAACTTTAGAACGGTGATCTCTCTTAGGATTTGATGAGTGGTTTTAATGTATTTTGCAAGATGGTATTATCAAGCATTTGTGGGCTATTTTACTTCAAGATTCCTTTCATGATTTCATTCTTTAATTGCATGGTTTTACACTAGCTCTACAATCCCGCCAAGTGTTTGATAAAATATCCGGTTATAATTTCTTGGGGAATTGAAGGTCCAATGTATGTATTATGAGTTGAATGACTTTGTGATGATGAAAGTATAGTATTCATGTGTTGATTTCATGGAAAGTATCTATAGTGATGGAAATTAATGGAATTGAGGGGTTGGTACCTCATTAACTGAACTGAGGGGTTGGTACCTCATTAATAGAATTTAGGGGTTGGTACCTCATTAATCGAATTGAGGGTTGGTACTTCATTAATCGAATTGAGGGGTTGACATCTTATTAACCAAATTAAGGGTTTGGTACTTCATTTACCAAGATGGGGGTGGTACATTCAATAACAAAGTTGAGGGGCTAGTACCTCATTAATCGAATTTAGGGGTTGGTACATCATTAACCAAATTGAGGGGTTGGTACGTCATTAACCAAATTTAGAGGTTAATACCTCATTAACTGAATTAAGGGGTTGGTACCTCATTAATCGAATTGAGGGGTTGGTACCTCATTAACCAACTGAGGGGTTAGTACTTCAATTACCTAGATGAGGGTGGTACATTCGATAACCAAGTTGAGAGGTTTGTATGTCAAGCACCTAGGATGGGAGGTGATAAACCCATTAGCCAAATGATGGTCTTTTCTACGCACGTAATATGTTCTATATAAGCATATTTTACTTCAAGTATCATTCATACATGTCATATTGTTAGTATGTTATTCATTGCTTATGACTATGCATTTTGCCTATGATACCTACCTCTTGTTGTATTACATCCTATATACTTAGTATATTCAAATGTACTAGTATATACTCTATGCCTACATGATTATGATACCTATCTCTTGTTGCATTACATCCTACATACTTAGTACATTCAAATGTACTAATGCATACTCTATGCCTATATAATATTACCATGTAGGAATCGAAGCTCCTATTGATCTCCTCCATATGGCTAGATGAATTGTTCAAGTTATCTTTTGGTGAGTCCTTATATCCGGGGACAATATCTACCTTCTCTCACACATATGTTTAGACTATATCTTATATATTTGGATTACCTATTCTCATTATTATGAGGGTGAGCCTGGTTGTTTGTCTTGGCCCCCGCTAAGTTCTATGTTTAGAGGTGTTGTTGGACAAGTATGTAATGATGCTATAATCTTGACAATCTTGATGTTTTATGAAACAAAGGTTTCCCTTTAGTCCCTACGCCCTTATTTCTACTCTTTTATTATTGTTTAATTACTTTTGCTACCAAGGATATGTAATGATATGTTAAGAGACTTGCTTGGGGTTCCTTCGGGTTCCCCATGTGTCGTGTCTCATTTAGGCCCTAGTTTAGATCGTGACAATTATCTCTATCTTTATTACGTGCCCTTGTCATCTAACATTGTGTGCAGGTTTTGGTAAGTTACATGCATTGCATCCCGCATACTTAATACATTCAAATGTACTAACACATACTTTTACCTATATAATCTCACCATGTAGGGACCGAAGATTACTTTCATCCACCATTCGATGGCTAGATCGGATTTAAGACATTTTGTTGTAGTGAGTCCTATCTTCCAAGGACACATCACCATCTACCTACCTTATGTTGTTCTCATTTTTATTTTTTTTAACTTTGAGGGTGAGCCCGAGATATGTCTTGGCCCCCATCCCATCATCTAGATGCTTTGTTGGACATCTTGTAGGCTCTTGTATGGATATATACTATGTGTTGTATTTGGAGCTTATGGTTATGGTGATCTATTTGATATGGCTATGATGTATTGATTATGAAAATTATGATAATTATGTATGATTTGATATGGAAATTTAGAAGATCCTAAGTCCCGAATTACCCCCATAGTGTGAGTCATGCTTACCCGCCCCTTAATTCATATGTGCTATATGCTATGTGAATCCATGTTAATCCCTTTTACTATGATATGCCCATAGCATAAGTCCTACTTTCCCATCCCTTAGAACTTTATGTTTACTATTTGTATACACTTCCAAATCGATGATGTGAATATGGATACTTTGAGGCTTGTTTGGGGACTCTCAAGTTTCCATTCGCCATGTCACTCCTAGGCCCTAGGTCTGGGTCGTGACAACATGTATCAAACCACTAGGTTTATAAATAGTCCATGGAGTCCAACATGCCACGTCATGTAGAGTACTATTCTTGAGTGTAAAATGCGCCACATCTATGGGTAGAAGGCTACAAGTCAAGGATCGGCTTGCATTGGCTCCTGTTTTGACTTTACCGGATGGCCTAGATAGGTTAGTGGTGTATTGTGATGCTTCTCAGATTAGGTTGGGTTGTGTGATTATGCAACATGGTAAGGTGATCGCTTATGCATCAGGTAAATTAAAAGTGTATGAGCATACAATATCATCCCGACAAAGCCAATGTGGTGGTCGATGCTCTTAGTGGGCTATCGATAGGAAGTATGGCTCATATTGATGAATGCAAGAAAGAATTGGCAAAGGATGTCTACTTTTTGGCTAAATTGAGTGTTATGTTGGCCGACTCTAATGATGATAGTATCCATGTTCAAAATGGGGCTTGATATTTTGTGGTTGTTGATGTTAAGGCTAAGTAAGACTTAGACCTATCATTGATGATGTTGAAGAGGTTGGTTGCCAAAAATAGGATAGAAGTTTTCTCCCAAGGGGGAGATGGTGTAATTCAGTACCAAGATTGATTTTATATTTCGGACGTTGATGGTCTTAAGGAGATGATCATGAGTAAAACCATAACTCTTATTAATCTATTCACCCAAGATATACTAAGAGGTACTAGGGTTTGAGAGAAGTGTATCAGTCGCATGGTACGAAGAAGGATATAGTAAAGTTTGTATCTGAATGCGCTAATTGTCAACAAGTGAAGGTTGAACACCAAAGGCCCGATGGTTTGACTCAACATGTTAGGTTCCTACTCGGAGGTAGGAAGATGTGAACATGGATTCTGTGGTTGGTTTGCCTAGGACTCGAAGGCAATTTGACTTTATTTGGGTTATTGTTAAACGAAAGACTAAATTGGCTCACTTTTTGTCAGTTGAGACTACTCTTAATGTTGAAGACTGAATCACCCCTAATGTGCTTCGAAATGCCCCATAATTGTAATTTCCATATATCTCAAAATCCATGCGTGATAAACCCAGATAAGGGGGCAAAATTGAGTGGGAAATGGGTATAACCTAGATTTTAGAAGACCCATAGCAAAAAATAATTTTCACTAATTTTTCGTATCCAGTGTCTGTCCGCGCCCAGACTGCAATGCGCTTGGGGCGCGGACTAGTGTAAATATTGCTCTGCGTCTGGTACACATCACACCTGGGGTGCAAACCTGTGTATTATTTTTCCTCGGTTTTCCTATTTTGACCAACGGCATTGGGGTCATAGCCCTATGCCCACTTAAACGTGAAATTACCCATACTTAGCCATTTTTCAACTCTATGCTCACAAAATCCTCTCTAAGACTCTATCAATTCTCTAATTAAAATCTATGGATTTCAAGCTTAATTTTGGGACTCAAGGACTCATTTCAAGATCTATGTCTACTTCAAGTTCACCTCAAGGAATTCAAGGTTTAAAGTATGTGGGTCTTCATCCATTGGGTCCTTTCACCGAAGGAGTCTAACCATTTTTTTTATTTATGAAAATTGCATGATTCCAAGTTGTATTACCTATGTGTATCTCTTATCATGAAATTGAGCATAAATCATGTTGGGAGACAAGTATTGATTGATTGTGCATGAATATCTATTTCAAGCTTGTTCCATAAATTGCTTTTGTCTATTGAGACTATACATGTTTCGAGCTATAAAACTATGAACTATTATGAGCTTTTGGTGATGGACTTAAAGGTACCCTACATGAGGATTTTACTACATATTGGTGGGTTGATTTGCATTGAGTTCACTAATATTATTTCACTCTTGAATTGTATGATTTTTAACAAGTATCATGAACCCACTATCTTTTTAATAAAATGACATGAAAAGGATTCTCTAGTTATTAATGATCTATTACATGATTTACAAGTCAAGTGACTTCATGATGAAGCATGTATTGATTTCATAAAAAGTATCTATGATGTTGCAAGTATCAAGTTGAGCTTTATTTTAGGATTTATACCTCTTGTGAGCCATTTATGTTAAAGCAAGGGATCATGTATGATTATTGTCTATTCTCATGTTCAAGTTAGGCTCATTAATAGAGGTTAGACATGTTTATGAGCTACTCATGTCATGTTATCATGTTTCTTACAAGTTATTCAAGTTATGACTGTTTTAAGTATTCTGTAGGATTTGAATTTGCACCGATTGAGGCTTAAGATGGGGGCTCAACTTAAGGGGTCTTTGTAGAAAGTCTTTAGTATCTAAACTTGTGCCACATAGGAGCATATAATATCCCTTTTATGGTTTCTAGGGGATCCATTGAGTTACACCACACCTTGTCGAGAGGGTGACCTCCTAATAAGAGATTTGGTAATGATAACCCAAAGTTCCAAGGTGGATGTGGTAGAGTGTCTAACCCTAAGTACCAAAGATGTGGTAGGAACCATAGTGGCCCATGTTGGGTGACATACATCGATCACCTTGTAGGGGGGGTGACATGCCTCAGATTGTTCATATTATCATGTATGGTTTACCTTGGCAAGTAGACCACACCTTGTATAGGGGGTGACATACCTCGACCACCTTGTCGAGGGGGTGACCTATCTTGATCACCTTACCAAGGGGGTGACATGCCTTGGTTTCCAAGTAGTAGCTCATTTGGTCTATGTCGATTAAGGTCTCTTCCCACACATGTAATATGTATTATGCAAGTTGAATTTTTTACAAGCATATTTTATTACAAGCATTGATCATGCATGCCATGTCGAGATTATATATCCATTACTTATGACTATGCATTCTGAATATATTGACTTATGTCTTTGTTGTATTTTATCCCGAACACTTAGTACATTTAAATGTACTAATACATACTTTATGCCTACATGATATTACCATGTAGGAACCGAAGCTCCTTTTTATCATCCTCCTCTACGTGTCTAGTTCAATTTTTGAAGAAAGCTTTGGTGAGTCCTCAATTATGAGAACAATATCTATTTACTTCATGTTATGTTGAGATTCCATCTTATGTTGAATACTATTATCATGAGGGTGAGCTCGGGAAGTGTCTTGGCCCCTACTCCATTCCAAGTTAGAGGTCTTGTTGGATACTATGATGTATTATACTATGAGCATGACTCCTTTATTGGTTTTATGAATATCAAGACTTCCCTTAGTCCCTTTTCCCCTTTTTAGTAACTTGTAATGCTTATTTTGCTTCAGCGACTAAGGATGTGTGATTGATATGGTAAGAGGTTTGTTTGGGGTCCCTTTGGGTTCCCATTCACCGTGTCACATCTAGGCCTTAGGCTTAGGCCGTGACAAACATGGTATTAGAGCACTAGGTTGTTAATGGTCCTCGAAAATCAAATGTAGCTCGTCGATTCGAGTCTTATTCATGGTTGTGAAGCACGCCATAACTATGAATGGTAGGCTATGAGGCATTTTTGGAAATTTTCCACTTCTTCATGGTCTATACCATCCTTTAGACGTAAATATAAGGCTTTTCCCTAATGAATGCTCTTGTTTCTTCTAGATCCTACCGATTCCAAGGGGAAGACTAAGGAGAGCCCGTTCACCCGAAGAGCAGCCGACCCCTCCCGCTCCTTAAGTTGGAGGGGTAGCCCAAGAAGAGTTTTGAGATGCCATCACAATGTTTGCCCGTGATATGACCAACCAAATGAACCTAGGGGCCCAAACCCCTCATGCTCCCACTCTGGCCTTAAGGGTGAGGGATTTCACAAGAATAAATCCACCGGAGTTCCATGGATCCAAGTTGGAAGAGGATCCCCAAGAGTTCATCGATGAGGTGAATAAAGTGCTACCTTTCATGGGGGTTAATTCGGAGGAGAAAGCGGAGTTAATGGCCTACCAACTCAAAGGTGTGGCCCAAGTTTGGTTCACCCAATAAAAATTAGAGAAGAGGGACGATGATGCAATTCCTAGATAGAGTTCAAAGCCGCATTCCTCAGTCGGTTCTTTCCTATAGAGCAAAGGGAGGCTAAGATGATAGAGTTAAAGAACCTCAAGGAAGGTCCCATGAGTGTAAGGAAGTATGCCCTCAAGTTCAATAAGCTTTCCAAGTATGCTCCACATTTGGTGGCCAACCCTAGAGCTAGAATAAACAAATTTGTATCGGGAGTGTCCAACTTGGTTAATGAAGAGTGTCGTACCGTTGTACTAGTGAATGATATGGATTTTTCCTACCTCATGACATATACCGAACAACTAGAGGGGGAAAAACTTATAAAAAGAAGAAGTGTTAAGTCCAAGAGAGCTCGATTTGAAGGTGGTTTCCAAGGTTCCAAGGGTGGCTGATTTCCTCAAGGCCACAAGTTCCAAGTCCAAGAGTCCTCCAATGCTCCTAATAAGAGATTTGGTAATGATAACCCAAAGTTCCAAGGTGGATGTGGTAGAGTGTCTAACCCTAAGTACCAAAGATGTGGTAGGAACCATAGTGGCCCATGTTTGAAAACTCTAATGCTTTCTATTGTTATAGTTAAGTGGGTCATAAGGTTGTTGATTGTCCTCATGCTTAAAACAAAGGAAGAGATGGTCATCCTTAAGGCTAAGGTGCTAATGCAGGCCCAAGGGCAAAGGGAGGTCAACAAAGGGGTGCTCCAAGGAAAAATAGGTTCCATGCTCTTCAAGGAAAGCAAAGGGTGGATGAGGTGCCCAATGTCATCACCAGTATGTAAAGGGAAGAGGAGGCCAACAAGGGGGTGCTCCAAGGCAAAATAGATTCTATGCTCTTCAAGGAAAGCAAAGGGTGGATGAGGTGCCCAATGTCATCACCAGTATGTTAAAGGTTTTTGATTATGAGGTGTATGCATTGATAGATCCAAGTGCCACTCTTTCTTTCATTACTCCTTTTGTTGCCAGCAAAAAGCTTCATGTGAATCATGAATTGTTGTGTGAACCTTATGAAGTGTTAACCCCTCTTGGTAAGTCTATTATTGCTAAAAGAGTCTATAGAAATTTTCCCGTGTTCATATTGCATAAAGTCCTGCCTTGTGATTTTGTTGAATTAGATATGGTGCATTTTGATATCATTTTTGGGATGGATTGGTTACATGCATATTATGCATCCATTGATTGTAAAACCCATAAGGTTAAATTTCAATTCCCTAATAAGCCCGTCCTTCGTGGTCAAGGGTAGATTCATTTCTTGTCTTAAAGCGTAAAAGTAGATTTCTAAGGATTGCCTTTATCATCTTGTGAGGGTTAGGGATGTTGAGTCCAAAGACCTTCCTATTGAGTCGATTCCGATGGTCAATGAGTTTCTTGATATTTTTCCCGATGGGCTTCCCGGTGTCCCTCCCAAAAGGGAAACAGACTTTGGTATATACCTCCTTCTCGATACCTAACCATTTTCATTCCTACATATCTATGGCCCTGATGAAATTGAAGGAGTGGAAAGATCAACTAAGGGATTTGTTGGAGAAGGGTTTCAAAAAGCCTAGGAAGTCACCTTGGGGTGCACAGGTGTTATCTGTGAAGAAAAGGGATGGTTCTATTAGAATGTGCATTGATTACCGATAACTTAATAGGGTTACCATAAAGAACAAGTACTGTCTACCAAGAATTAATGACCTTTTTGATCAATTACAATGGGCTAGCCACTTTTCTAAGATTGATCTTTGGTCCAGATACGATCAAGTGAAGGTGAGAGAGTGTGATATTCCCAAGATGGCTTTTCAGAGTAGGTATAGGCACTTTGAGTTTGTGGTTATATCATTTGGGTTGACTAATTCACCGGCTATATATATGGATCTCATGAATAGGGTCTTTAAACTCTACCTTTACATATTTGTGGTGGTCTTTATTGATGATATATTGATTTATTCCCAGAGTGAGGAAGAGCATATGAATCACTTGAGGGTGGTCTTGCAAATATTGAGGGATGAGAGGTTGATTGCTAAATATGAAAAATGTGAATTTTGGTTGAGAGAGGTTGCTTTTCTAGGGCATGTGGTATAGGGTGATGGACCCTAAGAAGATGGAGGTGATAAGAAATTGGCCTAGACCTTTGACTCCGTCAAATATTAGTAGTTTCTTGGGTTTAGCGGGTTCCTACCGGAGGTTTGTGAATGGCTTTTCTTCTATTGCTTCTCCTATGACAAAGTTGACCTAAAAGAAGGCAAAATTCATATTGACCGATGAATATGAAAAGTGTTTCCAAACTTTGAAAGATAAGCTTGTTTTTGCTCCTATCATTGCTCTACCAGAAGGGTTGGAAGGGTTTGTGGTATATTGTGATGCCTCATGAATTGGTTTGGGGCCTGTTTTAATGCAAAATACCAAGGTGATAGCATATGCCTCTAGATAAGTTAAGGTGCATGAGTGAAGTTATCCCACCCATTATCTTGAATTTTTGGCCATGGTGTTTTCTTTGAAAATTTGGTGCCACTACTTGTATGAGGTTCATTTTGATGTGTTTATCGACCACAAGGGCATATTTGGTACTGCTTCTTTGATCACAATAACATTAACATCACTAATATGAGCATATCAAAAATAGCTCCTATGATTTGAATACACATCAATTCTTGAGTCCCGTTATTATCCGCTACATTTAAATGGGTCTGAGGTTAAATCATCTCCAATATGTGTTCACATGAAAAGATCATAACTTGAGACAGAGAAGGTGGTTAGACTCCTTAATGATTATGATATAAAAGTGCATTATCATCCTGGCAAAGCAAATGTTATGGCTGATGCTCTATGTAGAGTGTCCATGGGTAGTCTAGCTCATATTGATGATGGTCGCATAGAGGTGGCTAGAGAAGTTCACCGGTTGGCTAGGTTGGGGGTTAGGTTGGATGAAGTTGAAAATGGTGGTGCTATAGTTGTTGTTGGGTCTAAATCTTCTTTGATTGAGGAAGTAAAGTCTAAAAAAGATCTTAACCCCACCTTGCTAGAGTGTAGACCTTAGTGAAGGATGGTAAAATAGACGTTTTGTCACAAGGGGGAGATAGTACCCTTAGGTATCAAGGTAGGTTGTGTGTGTCTAATGTTGATGAGTTAAGGGATTTGATCTTAAAAGAGGCTCCTAATTCATCCAATTCTATTCAACTCGATTCTACAAAGATGTATAAGACTTGAGGGAGGTGTATTAATAGGGTGGTATGAAGAGAGCTATTGCGAAATTCGTATCCAAATGTCAAAATTGCTAAAAAGTGAAAGCTGAGCATCAAAGGTTGGGTGGCCTAGCCCAAGACATCAAAATTCCTACTTGGAAGTGGGAAGAGATTAACATGGATTTTGTGGTTGGGTTGCCTATGACTAGGAAACACTTTGACTCTATTTGGGTTGTTGTGGATAGAATGACAAAGTCGGCTCATTTTCTACCGGTCAAAACCACTTATGGTGCTGAAAATTATGCTAAGTTATATATACATGAGTTGGTTAGATTACATGGGGTGCCATTGTCTATCTTTTTGGATCATAGTACTCAATTTACTTCTCATTATTGGAGGTCCTTCCAAAGAGGTCTTGGTACCAAGGTTAAGCTTAGCACAACTTTTCATCCTCAAACGGATGTCCAAGCCGAAAGGACTATCTAAACTCTTAAGGATATGCTTAGAGCTTGTGTTTTAGAGTTTAAGGGTAGTTGGGATGAACATCTTCCACTAATTGAGTTTGATTACAACAATATCTACCACTCAAGCATTGGCATTACTCCCTTTGAAGCTTTATAATGTATGTGTTGTAGATCCTCCGTTGGGTGGTTTGATGTGGGGGAGATGACATTGCTAGGTCCATATTTGGTTATGGAAGCTTTGGAGAAGGTGAGGTATATAAGGGAGAGATTGAAAATAGCCCAAAGTAGACAAATGTCCCACTCTGACATGAGAAGAAGAGATCTTGAGTTCAAAGTGGTTGATTGGGTTTACTTGAAAGTCTCACACATGAAGGGGGTGGTTCGGTTTGGCAAGAAAGGGAAATTGAACCCAAGGTTTGTGGGCCCTTATAGAGTTTTGAGAAGGATTAGTAAGGTTGCTTATGAGTTGGAGTTGCCTATGGAGATTAATACGATTCATCTGGTCTTCTATGTGTCCATGTTGAGAAAGTGCATGGGTAACCCAAGTGCTATAGTTCCCCTAGAAGTTGTGGGTGTTGTAGAAGATAATTTGACCTATGGGGATGTCTTGGTGGAGATTTTAGATAGACAAGTGAAGAGATTGAGAAACAAAGAAGTAGCATCTATCAAGGTCCTTTAGAAGAATCAACAAGTTGAAAGTGTCACATGGGAAGCCGAGGTGGACATGAAAAAGTGATACCCAAATCTCTTCCACACTACTCAAGCCAAAGTAATAATCTAAGTCCTCTATATAATTTCAAGTCTTAAGCTTCAGCCCTCAAGACATTTTGATTGCATTTATGTTTATATTCATGTGCTTCAAAATGCTCCACAATCGTAATTTTCATATATCTCAAAATTTGTGCATAATTTTAATAATTCGACTTAGTATTCTCGATTAGGAGGCAAAATTGAGAGGGAAATTGGTATAACCCAGATTTTAGAAGACCCGTATTGAAAAATAATTTTCGCTAATTTTTCATAATCTAGTGTCTATCCACTCCCATGCCGCGATACGCTTGGGGTGCGCACTAGTGTAAATATTGCTCCTCGTCTAGTCCGCATCGCGCCAGGTGCGGAGACTAGTGTATTATTTTTCTTGGGTTTTTTATTTTGGCCAAGGGCACTTGGGTCATAGCCCCATGCACACTTAAAAGTGAAATTACCCATACTTAGCCATTTTCAACTCTATAGCTCACAAAATCCTCTGTAAAACCTCTCTAAGACTCTATCAATTCTCTCTTTAAAATCCAAGGATTTCAATATTTCAAGTTCTAAATCTACTTCAAGTTCACCACAAGGAATTTAAGGTTTAAGGTATGTGGATTTTCATCAATGGATCCTTTCACCCATGGATCCCAACCTTATTTTTTTATATGAAAATTGCATGTTTCCAAGTTGTATTACCTATGGGTATCTCTTATTATGAAATATGAACATAAATCATGTTGGGGTTTTGACAAGTATTGATGCTTCCAAGTTGTATTACCTATAGGGATCTCTTAATGTGAAATATGAACATAAATCATGTTGGGGTTTTGACAAGTATTGATTGATTGTGCATGAATGTCTATTTCAAGCTTGTTCCATGAATTGCATTTGTCTATTGAGACTATGCATGTTTTGAGCTATGAAACTATGAACTATTATGAGCTTTTTGTGATGGATTTCAAGGTACCTTACATGAGGGTTTTATTACATGTTGGTTGGTTGATTTGCATTAAGTTCATTCATAGTATTTCACTTTTGAATTGCATGATTTTTAATAAGTATCATGAACCCACCATGTGTTTGATAAAATGACATGACAAGAATTCTCAAGTTATTGATGATCTATTACATAATTTACAAGTCAAGTGACTTCATGATTTTTAAGGGTTTCCAGCATGTATTGATTTCATGAAAAGTATCTATGATGTTGCAGGTATCAAGTTGAGCCATATTTCAAGATTTTTACCTCATATGAGCCATTATTGTTAAAGCAAGGGATCATATATGATTAATATCTACTCTCATGTTCAAGTGAGGCTCATTAATAAAGGTCAAACATGTTTATGAGCTACTCATATCTTGTTATCATGTTTCTCATAAGTTGTTCAAGCTATGCCTATTTCAAGTATTCCATTGGATTTTACTTAGCACCAATTGAGGCTTAAGATGGGGTCTCAACTCAAGGGGTCTTTATAGAAAGTCTTTAATCTCTAAACTATGTGCCACATAGAATCATATAATATCCCTTTTATGGTTTCTAGTGGATCCATCTAGTTACACAACACGTTGTCGGGGGGGACCTTTAACTTGCCTCAGATTATTTATATTATCATGTATGGTTTACCTTGGCAAGTATACCACACCTTGTCAAGGGCGTGTTATGCCTTGATCACCTTGTCGAGGGGGTGACATGCCTCGATCACCTTACCAAGGGGGTTACATGCCTTGGATTCTAAGTAGTAGGTTGCTTGGTCTATGTCGGTTAATGTCTCTTCCCACACATATATTATGTACTATGCAATTTGAATATTTTACAAATATGTTTTATTACAAGCATTTATCATGCATGACATGTTGAGATTATATATATCCATTGCTTAGGATTATGTATTTTGAACATATTGGCTTATGTCTTTGGTACATTACATCCCACGTACTTAGTACATTCAAACGTACTAACATATTCTCTATGCCTAAATGATATCACCATGTAGGAACTGGAGCTCTTTTTTATTATCCTTCTCCACGTGGCTAGTTCGATTCTCAGAGAAAGCTTTCATGAGTCATCAATTGTGATGACACTATCTATTTAGTTCATGTTATGTTGAGACTCCTTCTTATGTTGAATACTTATTATTAGTAGGGTGATCCCGGGAAGTGTCTTGGTCCCTGCTCCATTCCAAGTTAGAGGTGTTTTTTTGGATACTATGATGTATTATGCTATAAGCTTGACTCATTTATTACTTTTATGAATATCAAGACTTCCATTAGTCCCATTTCCCTTTTTTATAACTTGTGATGCTTATTTTTTTTTGCGATCAAAGATGTGTGATTGATATGTTAAGAGACTTGTTTTAGGTCCTTTCGGGTTCCTATTTACCGTGTCACATCTAGGCCCTTAGCTTGGGTCATGACAAAGACAATGCCAAGTTAGGTAATTTGGAGTTGGTTTGGCTGGATGGTATGCCTGCTTTTATTACGTTGGATTGTGGTACCCAATTTACTTCTCACTTTTGGAGGTCGTTTAAAAAATGACTTGGTACTAGGGTAACATTTTGCACAGCTTTTCATCCTCAATCTTTTGGGCAAGCCGAGAGGACAATTCAAACTTTGGGGGAACATGACAAGCTCTTGTGTGTTGGAATTGAAGGTTAATTAGGGTGATTATCTACCACTTATTGAGTTTGCTTACAACAATAGCTTTCATGCTAGCATTGTTATGGTACAGATTGTGGTTTTGTGTGGTAGAAGGTGTTGGTCTTTGGTGGAATGGTTTGAGTTAGGAAGAAGCACAAGATGAGTCCCTGGTATGTAAGTCCTTATGAGAGTTTTGAGCGGATTGGGAATGTGGCTTATAGGTTGGATTTGCCTCTAGATTTGAGTTCTTTTCACCTAATTTTTCATATATCTATGTTGAGAAAATTGGTTGGTGATTCTAGTACTATTGTGTATTTGGATGGTGTGGAGGTTGAAGAGAACATATCTTTTGAGGAAACTCTGGTTGAGATCTTGGGTGGGCAAGTGGAGAGGCTTTGCAACAAGGATCAACATTTTGAAAGTGCTACGTAGGAGGTGGAATCAAGTATGATGCAATGATACCTCTATCCTTTTCAATCTACTAAGCCTATGGTATTAGGTTCTTTCTATTCTCAATGGTCCAAATTCTTTCACTCGTGATTGTCATGACATGACATGCATACATGTGCACAAAAATAAATTTTATGATGTTTTGAAGGATTTGAATACGTTTTAGTATGAGTTTTAAAGACTTTACGATTTTCAAGTGGAAACAATGCATTGTGTCTTGTGTTTGGAAGTTTTATGTTTTGAGTTAAACCTTTCAAGCCTTATCCTTGCACATTTGAGGATGAATGTTCCCAAGGGGGAGATGATGTAATGACCCGGGCATTTGTACGATTGTGTTAGAGCTTCAAATTTCAATTTCAGGAGGTTTTTTTGACTAAGTGGCACTTCAAAGAGGACCTGACGGCCCGTGTGAGGTCAGACAGACTGTGTAGGGTCTCGTGAAGTGTCCCTTGGCCCTTAAAGGTTGTGTTGATTAAAAACTAAGGCACACTAAACTTGGACCCTTACAGTCTATGTGACACTTCATGGACCATGTGGTGGCCTTGGCTTGAAGTCCCACCATTTGGGAAATAAGTGAGGTCACACAACCCCTCATACGGATAATGTGATGCCTCACGGGCTGTAAGGGTGCCTGTATGGCTTCCAGAGCAATAATTATTCTAAGCATAGGATCTTCAAGCTCAAGCTAAGTTCACTTTCAAACCTTCAATTCAAGCTTATTTATATTGTTTAAGGCCATCATGAGTCTCCTACGTCAAGCCAAGCTCAAAGGAATTCAGTTGGCTAAGTTTTTCACGAGTGTCGATAGAAGAGTCAACTTAAAATGATCATATCTCTTAGCACAAAATGAACTGGGTGACGCATGACCTATCAAATTAAAGCTCTTTGAATTAGCTTTCTAACACATCTAGTTTCACCTTATTTCAGCTTAGAGCAAGAAGTTATGGCCTTTTTTGTAAAATCTATCTGAGCTAGATGGAGGCCTTCACGACTCCTGAAAGGCTTCACGACCCTGAAGTTGGGCGTGAAGAGTCCAGGGTAAAATATAAAGGGGTCTTTTATTTGGGTGTTTTTGATATTTTGACCCATCCCCAAGGCTTTTTAAGACCTTTAGACCCCACCCCCTTTTACATTCCTAAACATCTCCTACACTAATTCTGAACCCTCATTCAAGACTAATTCTCTCAAGTCACTCTCAAACTCCTCTCAAGAACACTTATGGAAATTCAAGCTTGGGTTTTAAGGCTAACACAATTCTTCTTCAAATTTCTCTTGGGATTTTTTCATTGGGTCTAGGTATGTGGGTTTGATCTTTGGTTCCTTCCAACCAAAGAAACTCAAATCTTTTCAAAAACAATTCATGAATTTAAGCCATCTTTGAATATGGTTTTTCACTATTCAGATTTATTAAATTAAATTAATTTATAGGCTGTAAATATTTGATGATTTTAAGTTACTTTATGATTATTTACATTGAAGTTTTGAAGTTAGTGGGTTTGATCCTTGATTTTTTTTCAATCAAGGAGACCCAAAATTTATTTTCAAGCAATTTCATGAGTGAATTACATTGATTTTATTAGATTACGAATATGCATGTCCCTTTTAAAGACTTGTTTATGCATGAGTGATTATATTATAATTATAAATGTGGATTAATTATTCTTTCACTTGAATTTCATATTATATTATTGATTTTAAATTTAATCTTAATAACCCATGCTATCCTGACATCATTCATGGCATTTACATTTATTGCATTGGATTTCTATGGAAATTATGAGTGGGTTAAGCGCAATTATGTTTTATGATATGATTTTGATGAGATATTGGTTATGACAAGAATGTGATCACATATATCTCTATTGGTTATGGCTCTTGGAGTATTATGGATGCTTGCACCATTATGAATGTATGAATGAGCTATTCTAATGCATGAGTATTATGGTTCAAACTACGATTTGGCATTTGAGCTTAAATATGAACTAATATTAATGAGGTTTGGTCTTTGGTCCTAAAAATGCATTGAAATGATTTTATAAGACTTACTCCTATTTGAAAGCATATATTTGTATATTATAAGTATTCTTGTATGATGACGACTTAGCACCGATAGATTGATGGGGTGCTCTCTTTCCTTGAACTATGTGCCTAAAATAGGTTATGTGAAATTCTATTCGAAATGGGATGTGTTCTTGTAAGGAAGGTTGCTTCATACGAATGAGATGTTCCCGTAAGGTAAAGTATAATGTGATATGATATGCTATATGTGGAAATCTTATCCGAAATGGGATACGTTCCTGTAAGAAAGGTTACTTCATATGACGTAGGATATGTTCCCGTAAGGTAAAGTATATACCTTCGAAAAGTATACCACCTTTTTACCAATAGGGAATTTCTTCGGGATTCCAAGTTGTAGCTTGCTTGGTCTTACTCATGTCGGTTGAGGCCACATCCCCACTATATATGAACATCATTTGCACTTCATGCATCATGAGTTTCATAGCATCTTATTATATTACATCCCTTGCTATATATCTCTTTTTATATTACGTGCCCTTGTCATCTAACATTGTGTGCAGGTTTTGGTAAGTTACATGCATTGAATCCAGCATACTTAGTACGTTCAAACGTACTAACACATACTTTTACCTATATGATCTCAACATATTGGGATTAGAGATTACTTTCATCCACCGTTTGATGGTTAGATCGGATTTTAGACATTTGTTGTGGTGAGTCCTATCTTCCAAGGACAAGCCACCATCTATCTACCTTATGTTTTTTTCCATTTTCATTTTTTTTAACTTTGACAGTGAGCCTGGGACATGTCTTGGCCCCTGTCCATCTTATGTCTAGAGGCATTGTCGAACATCAATGTAGACTCTTATATGGATATATGCTATGTGTTATATTTGGAGCTGATGGTTATGGTGATCTATTTGATATGGCTATGATGTATTGATTATGAGAATTATCATAAGTATGTATGATTTGATGTGGAAATGTGGAAGAATTATCATAAGTATGTATGATTTGATGTGGAAATGTGGAAGATCCTAAGTCCCAAATTGTCCCCTATAGAGTGAGTCATACTTATATGCTCCTTAGTTCTTATGTGCTATGTACTATGTGAATCCATATTAATCCCTTTCCCTATGATATCTCCATAGCGTGAATTCTACTTTCACGTCCCTTACAATTATGTGTTTACTATTTGTATACGCTTTCGAACCAATAATGTTAATATGGATACTTTGAGGCTTGTTTTTGGACTCTAGGGTTCCCATTCACCGTGTCACTCCTAGATCCTAGCTCTGGGTCATGACCTAGTGGCTCAATTAAAGACTCTTGAGATC
>DF357843.1:14302-27390 GCA_000787875.1 Solanum virginianum | reverse complement strand
AAATCTCTGAAACTTTTCTTATACACTATATTTTGAATACTCTACCTACACAGTATGGTCCCTTCAAGATCTCTTATAACACACATAAAGATAAATGGTCCATTAATAAACTTATGGCCATGTGTGTTCAAGAGGAAGGCCGACTAATGATGGAAACAAGAGAAATTGCACTCACAACTACTCAAGGAAAGAATACCAATCAAGATAATAAAACATGGAAAGCAAAGGCACCACTTGAAACTGACATTAAGAAAGAATCCAAATGTCGCTTCTGTAAAAAGAAAGGAAAGATAAGACAGGATTGTGTTAAGTTTCAATAATGGCTTATTAAGGAAGGTACTTCAATCCCCCGTGTTTTTTATGAAGCCAGTATGATTGATGTTAACCATAACACGTGGTGGATTGATTCTGCTTCTACAATGCATATTACAAATTCCTTATAGGATTTAAGAAACCTGCGGAAGCTAGTGGGAGCTGAGCGAAACATCTATTTTGGAAACAAGATGCAGTAATATGTGGAAGCTATTGGAAAATGAAATTTAGTTCTAAGTAGTGGTTTTTTTTAGACTTACAGAAGACCTTTTATGTTCCTAATTTTTCTAGGAATTTAATTCCAGTATCAAGACTTGTACCTTTGGGATACTCCTTCCTTTTAGAAGATGATTCCAAACTATTTTGTAAATCTAAACTTATTGGATATGGTACATTGTCTGAGGGTCTTTTGTCATGACTCAAACCTAGGGACTAGATGTGAAACGGCGCGAGGGAAACCCAAAGCGACACCAAGCAAGCTTCTTAGCACATCATTGTACATCCTTGGTCATGAAAACAATAAAATAGCAGCAAAAGAGTAGAAATTGGGATAACCAGGACTAAGAGAAATCATTAATAGCATAACTACAAGAGCCAAGAGATAGTCAAAGCTCATAACATTACACATGATAAGTCCAACAACACTTCTATTACATAGATAAGAGTGGGGTCCAAGACAAGCAATCGGGCTCACCCTTATAGTCAAAATCATTGATACTGTAAAAGTAGTTTTCTTGCTTTTGTGCCAGCTCATGATCAAGAGGTGGAGGCCAAGACAAGCAACCGGGCTCACCCTCATAGTCAACGTATACATAAAAGAAAGATAGTTTTAGAACATAGTATGAGATCATAAGCAACGTCCTTGGAATGGAGGACTCACCAATAAGATTGAGTGAAATCGTACTAGCTACGTGGATGGAGATGCTCAAACGGGGCTCCAGTTCCTATATGGTGACATCATGTAGGCATAGAGTATGCGTTAGTACATTTGAATATACTAAGTATGTAGGATGCAATGCAACAAGTGATAAGCACCATAAACAAAATACATAACATAGGCAATAAATAAACATATAGAAATATGACATGTATGAGTAATGCTTGTAGTAAACCATGCTTATATAGAACATAATCCATGTGTAAGGAGAGACCATATTAGGGCAAATCAAAGGATTACCACCTCCTTGGAGAGGCGCATAAGGTACAAACCCATTCATGTGGTTGATGAGGTATAAACTCCCCAACATGGTTTATAAGGTACAAACCCCCCAACATGGTTATCGAGGTACAAACCCCTCGACATGGTTACACGAGCCTTCCATCTCCCTAGCAAGGCGATCGAGGTACAAACTCCTTAACAAGGTTACCCGAGCCTATAACCTCCCGAGTGAGGCTTGGTCATTTTCTCCACACTATAGATATAATATCATAAACATACATTCCTTTCATTATTGTATAGTCATCCAACTCATAAGACCTGCATTGAACCTTCAATTCCTCAAGAAACCATAATCGGATATTTTATCAAACACTTGGCGGGTATGTAGTGCTAGTGTAAAACCATGCAATTCAAGAGTGGATTCATGCTAGAAAATTCTGTGTAAAACCATCAATAGATGCTTGGTAACACCCTCAAGCAATATACATCAAAACCCTTAATCAAATCTCACATTGGATCTTAGATTCATAGCTCTAAACATGCTAAAACAGTGACAATTTCATGAAACCCCAACATAATGTATAGTGAAATTCATAATACATAAGACCCATGAGTAAATCAACTTATGGAGAATCCTTAAAGAAGATTGGAGATGGAGACTGGAAGCTTGAATGAGAACCTTAAGATCCGGATGAGTTTTTAGACTTGAAATTAGGAGGTGAAATATTGTCTAAGTATTTGAGAAAGTACTTCGGAATGTCTTGAATGATATGAGGGTGAAATAAGGCTAAGTATAGGTATTTTCACATATGGGGAGTTTTAGGCCCAAGACCAAAAAGCCTTGGATCGACTCAACAAAATGGGGCACTTTTAACACTGAGACGCGTCCCTAGTGCATCGCGCCTGGGGTGCGAAAACCTCATTGTTTTTCGCCACTTTGAAATTTTGAAAGTCGCTACGATTGCTCTAAAATAAGGATCAGACCCATTTGCCACTCAATCTGACCCCCTGAATAAAAATATGAAGTTAGATTTTCCATATCACGCATGGATTTTGAGATATAAGAAAATTACGATTTCGGGTACTTCTGAGGCACATTTTTAGGCACTTTTTGGGGTTGTTTCAATATCTCCCCCTTGGGAACATTTGTCCCCGAATGTCAAGAAACGTATATGAGAAGAGTAATCATGAATAAATCAGCCTGAACAACAATGCAACAACATAATTAAAAAACCATTTTCAAATCTCAACATAAGTGTCAAAATCATCATGAACTTGTCAACATAGACATGAATTCATGAAAATGACATAGGGGCTGAAACATAGGATTTCGAATCATAAAAGAAAAGGAATTCATGCATTATCACAAGCTTGAATAGAGTGAAAGAGGTTGGAATATCGCTTCTCCATGCCTGCTCTGGTTCCCGAAAGAAATTATCGACTAGATGATTCTTCCAAATTGCCTTGACGAACACCACATTCTTATTAATGAACTCTTCCCATCCATCCATCCAATATCTCCACCGGGATATTATCTCCTAAGTCAACTTATCCACCAAAACACCCACAACTTAAAAGAGTTCTATAGCACTAGAGATACCGACACATCCTCTCAACCCAGAAGCATGAAGAGCCGGACGAACCATATCCCTATTCATAGGAAACTCCAATACGTATACAACCTTACCAATCCTCCTCAACACTCTATAAGGACTCCCAAACCTTGGGCTAAACTTACCCTTCTTAACAAAACTAAATGCACCATTCATGTGTGGGACCTTCAAATAGATTCAATCACCAACCTTAAATTCAAGGTCTCTCCTCCTCATATTGGTATAGGATTTTTGACGACTTGGGTTGTTTCCATCCTTCCTTTAATCCTTTTTACCTTCTCAAGTACCTTTATAACCAGATTTAGACTCATCAAAGCCACCTCTCCTACCTCAATCACCTAATCGGTAATCTACAACATTTACCATAGAGAGCCTCAAAAGGAGCCATACCAATACTAGAATGATAGCTATTGTTATATGCAAACTTAATCAATGGAATATGATCATCCCAATTATCCTTAAGCTCTAATTAACAAATCCTAACCATATATTCAAGTGTTTGGATAGTTCATTTGGCTTGGCCATCTGCTTGAGGGTGAAAGGCCATACTAAGCTTTACCTTGGTTCCAAGACCTCTTTGGAAGGACCTCCAATAGTGTTAAGTAAATTGAGCACCACGATCTAATATGATGGATAAAGGAACCCCATGCAACCCTACCAAATCATGGATGTATAACCTAGCATAATCTTCAGCCCCATATGTAGTCTTAACCGGTAGAAAGTGAGCCAATTTCATCATCCTATCAACCACAACCCAAATGGAATCAAAACCCCTTCTAGTCTTGGGCAACCCAGCAACAAAATCCATATTAACCTTTTCCCACTTCCAAGTAGGGATCTCTATGTCTTGAGTTAGGCCATCTGGCCTTTGATGTCCGGCTTTGACTTGTTGTCAACTATGACATCGGACAAAACTTTGGCAATGTCTTTGTTCATGCCTCCCTACCAATAATCCTCTCTCAAATCTCTATACATCTTGGTAGGCCTAGGGTAAATAGAATAGGAAAAACTATGAGCCTCATCAAGAATCCTTTCTCCCAAGCTATCAACACAAGACACACACAACCTACCTTGGTATCTAAGGGTACCATCTCCCCCTTGGGAAAAAACCTCCACCTTGCCCCCCCATCACTAATTCCTTCAATTCTAATAAGAAAGGATGGAGGTCATGCTTAGCTTTCACCTCCTCAACCAAGGAAGATCTAGAACCATCAATAACAACAACACCTTTATCAACCTCTTCCAACTTAATTTCCAATCTAGCCAACCGATGGACCTCCCTAGCCACCTCTTTATCACAACCATCAACATAAGCTAGGCTACTGCAGACACCCAACTCAAAGCACCCGCCACAACATTAGCCTTACCGGGATGATAATGCACACTCATATCATAGTCCTTAAGAAGTTCTAAGCACCTTCTTTGTCTCAAGTTGAGATCCTTTAGATGAACACCTATTGGAGACTCTTGTGAATAGTAACACATAAACATGCACCCCATACAAATATTAACGTCAAATTTTTGAAGCAAATTCCATGGCGACCAACCCAAGGTCGTAGATAGAATAGTCCTTCTCATGTATCCTAAATTGTCTAAAAGCAAAGGGTATCACCTTACCATATTGCATCAACACACAACCCAAACCAACCCAGGAAGCATCACAATACACAAAAAATCCTTCTGGCACTTTTGGTAGAGACAACATAGGAGCAAACACAAGCTTATCTTTCAATGTTTGGAAGCTCCTCTCACACTCATCGTTTCACACAAACTTAGCCTTCTTTTGAGTCAATTTGGTCATGGGAGAAGTAATAGAAGAGAACTCATTCACTCCCTCCGGTAGTAACCGCTAAGCCTAAGAAACTCCTAATGTCTAAGGAAGTCAAAGGTCTAGGCCCATTTCTAATCACATCCATCTCCTCAGGATCCACTTTAATACCATCCCGCGATACCACATGACTTAGAAAGGCAACCTCTTTCACCAAAATTCACACCCCTCATACTTAGCATACAACTTGTTTCCCAAGATTGAAACACTACCCCCAAATGGTTCACAAGCTCTAATAAACCAATGCTTCATCACTAGAGATCACTACTAACAGAATAAGGTTGGGATTAAAGACCCTATTCATGAGTCCTATAGGCATAACCGGTGCATAAGAAAAACCAAAAGGCACCACCCCAAATTAATTAATATCAGAAAGGACATTTACTAACTCATTGATCCTAGGAAACAACTCAATAAAAGTGATTTAGATCCAACACCCCTATTTCTTACAAGATGATAAATACAACCCCTTAGAGATCAATTGTACCTTAAGACAAGAAACAGACTTACCCCATTCACAACCCTATTAGAAGCCCATACTCAAAGATAGGTTTACTAGGGAATTGGAATCTAGCTTTACGGGACCTACAATAAATGGAGACATAATAACCATGCGGCTAATCCATCTCAAGTATGACATCACATTCCACTACATCAAACCCAATGTCACAAGGCAAGACATAATGCAATATGGACACGAAACAATACCTATGACCTTTCTAACAATAATAGACTCAACAAAAGGGGTAGACTCCAAATGTTCACACAACAACTCGGGGCACACTTGAAGCCCACAGGCAATAAGAAAGAATAATGAAAGAGATAGTGGCACCGAGGCCAATCGATGCAAATACATCAAAGCAAAAGGAAATTTTAACAAATCGATAGCAATGTTGGGCACCTCATCCCCTCCTTGTTCCCCTTGATCAATATGACCACCTTGCCCTTGTGGTCGGCCATCCTTATCTTTGTTGTGAGCATGTGGACAATCTAGAATCTTTTAGTCCATTTCACCACATCCAAAGTATGCACCCGTGTTCCTCCAACATGTACCACCATGTTTAGTCCCACACCTTGGGCATCTAGGACGAATTACCCCATCATCACCTCTTTACTCTTATTGGGTTTACGAGGATAATCCTTTACCTTATGACCCAACTTTCTACAACCATAAAAAGCATTGGTACCTCTCAAGCATGGGCTGTTATGTCATCTACCACATTTTGGGCACCTAGCATAAGGCACCATACCACCCCTATCTATACCTTTGGGACCTTTGAAGTTACCCCCAAGACGATCCTCTTGGCCTCACTAGCCTACCTCTTACCATTTGAAATGTCGAAGGCACTTATTTGTTGATTAAGTTGAGCAATCATGGCCTTGGTCAATACCCATAAAACATTGTGAACCTCTTCATCAGATATACCACCATGTTGAGTGGTTTGAGACATATCCTAAAATGTAACAGTTAGGGATAAGCAATAAGCCCTAGGGGCCTAACTCTATCGCATGACATTGATCATGAAGAAGTGAAATATTTCCTAGAACGCCTCATATCCTCCTACTCATAGTTGTGGTGCACTTCACAATCATGAACAAGACTCTAATCGACGTAGTGTGTTAGATGTTGAGAACCTAACAAACTACTGCTCTGACACCAAGTTTGTCACGACCCAAGCCTAGGGCCTAGACATGACACAATGCAAGGGAAACCCAAAGGGGCCCCAAGCAAGCCTCTTAGCATATCATTACATATTCTTTGTCATGGAAGTAATAAAATAGCAACAAAAGAGTATAAATAGGGATAACCAGGGCAAAGGGACAACATTCATATCATAACTACAAGAGCTAAGAGAGAGTCAAAGCTCATAACATTACACATGACATGTCCAACAACATCTCTACCACATAGATAAGAGCGGGGGCTAAGATAAGCAATCGATCTCACCCTCATAGTCAACATATGCATAAAAGAAGATAGTTTTAGAACATAGCATGAGATCATAAGCAACGTCCTAGGAATAGAGGACTCACCAACAAGTTTGAGTGAAATTGTACTACCCACGTGAATAGAGATGCTCAAGCGGGGCTCTGGTTCCTACATGGTGACATCATATAGGCATAGAGTATACGTTAGTACATTTTAATATACTAAGTATGTAGGATACAATGCAACAAGTGATAAGCACTATAAACAAAATGCATAACATAGGAATGAATAAGCATATAGCAATATGGCATGTATGAATCATGCTTGTAGAAAATCGTGCTTATATAGAACATAATCCTTGTGTAAGGAGAGACCAAATTAGTGCCAATCCATGGTCTATGACCTTCTTAGCGAGACGCATGAGGTACAAACCCCTTCATGTGGTTGATGAGTTACAAACCTCCTAAGATAGTTGATGAGGTATAAATGCCCCAACATAGTTATCAAAGTACAACCTTGACATGGTTGCACGGGCTTGCCACCTCCCGAGTGAGGCGATCGAGGTACAAACCCCTCAATAAGGTTACAAGACCTATAACCTCCCGAGTGAGGCTTGGTAATTTTTCCCATACTATAGAGATAATATCATATATATACATTCCTTTCATCATCATAAAGTCATACAAATCATAAGAAATGCATTGAACCTTCAATTTGTCAAGAAACCATAACTAAACATTTTATCAAACACTTGGCAGGTGTATAGTGCTAGTGTAAAATCATGCAATTCAAGAGGGGATTCATGCTAGAAAATTCAATGTAAAACCATCAATAGATACTTGGGGACACCCTCAAGCAATATACATCAAAACCCTTCATCAAATCTCACATTAGGTATGAGAGTCATAGCTCAAAACATGCTAAAATAGTAACAATTTCATGAATCCTAAACATAATGTGTAGTGAAATTCATAATACCTAAGACCCATAAGTAAATCAATTTTAAATTATGCAATTTTAGGTAAAAGGAAGCTTGGGTATCATGAGTGAAAGGAACCCATGAAAGAAATCCACATACCTTAGCTTTTGGAGAATCCTTGAAGAAGATTGAGATGGAGACTTGAAGTTTGAATGAGAACTTTAAGATCCAAATGAGTTTTGAGACCTGAAATTAGGAGGTGAACTATTGTCTAAGTGTTTGAGAGAGTATTTGGGAATGTCTTGAATGATATGAGGGTGAAATAAGGCTAAGTATATGAATTTTCATGTATGGGGAGGTTTAGGCAGAAGACCCAAAAGCCTTGGACTGACTTAACAAAACTGGGCACTTTTAACACCAGGCGCAAAAACCTCACTAATTTTTGCCACTTTGAAATTTCAAAATTTGGTACGATTGCTCTAAAATCAGGGTTAGACCTATTTCCCACTCAATTTGACCCCCTGAACAATAATATGAAGTAGGAATTTTGATATCACGCATGAATTTTAAGATAAAAGGAAATTACGATTCCGAGCACTTCCAAGGAACATTTTTGGGTGCATTTGGGGTCATTTCATCTTTAATCTCTCAATTTACAAAATGATTCCACTCATAATGTTATACATGTCCAAGCTTGCATCAAACTATACGATATGAATGAAAATTCCTCTATCTTATGGGGTCGGAGATTGGGATGTATCTCCACAGATAGAATTAAGAGATTACTAAATAATGGAGTATTTAATACTTTAGATTTTACTGATTTCGATACTTGTGTGAATTTCATTAAATATAACCAAACCAACAAGTCAAACAAAGGTTCCAAGAGGAGTTCAACCATATTAGAAATAATGCATTAAGATATATGTTGTCTAGATATGGATGGATATAATCAGAAATATTTTATCACCTTTATAGATGATTACTCATGATATATGTATCTCTGCATTCTTCATAATAAGAGTGAAACATTATAAGCCTCTAAAAGGTGTAGATATACTAAGGATGGACAAGCAAATCCTCTATTTGCTGAATTTTTTCAACAAAATGAGATTTTTGCCCAATACACCATGCCTGGTTCTCCATATGAGAATAGTGTAGCCGAAAGAAGAAATCAAACATTGTTGGATATGGTGCATAGTATGATGAGTAGCTCAAAGCCATCTAAGTCCTTGTGAATTCAATCTCTTAAGACAATAGTGTATATATTAAATCGTGTCCCGACCAAGGCTATTCCAAAAACAGCTTTTGAATTGTTCAAATGTTGGAAACCTAGCTTGACACATATATGCGTATAGAGATGCCCGTCTGAAGTAAGAATCTATAACCCAAAATAAAAGAAATTGGATCCTAGGACCATTAGTAGATATTTCATTGGTCATGCAAAAATGTCTAAAGGATACAGATTCTATTGTCCATCTAACAGTAGTAGGATTGTGGAATCAAGAAATGCAAAATTTCTCCAAAATGACTCGATTAGTAGGAGTGATCAAATTTAGAATACTAATTCTGCAAGAGATCGACCTTCCACTTTAAGTCAAATATTGATTGTTATTCATAATTCCCCTCAAGTACAATTAGGTATTGAAAAACCAATCAATAAGATTCCATAAGTTGCTGAAAATGTTCATATAGGTCAAGTTGTTTGAGTAATTCTTAAAACTCTTGAACAACCAGTTGAACAACATGATCCACAAGAAAATGTTAGTATAATATTAAGAAGATCTACTAGAGAAAGAAAATTAGTAATTCCTAGTGACTTTATAGTATATTTACAAGAATCTGACATTTGAGTCAAAAATGATCTTGTGTCTTTTTCACAAGCCATGAATTGTAAAGAGTCTGAATTGTGGTACAATTCCATGAAAGAAGATATGAGTTCCATGAAAAGTAATGAAGTCAATAATTTTGTTGAGTTTCCTAATGGTGTTGAAGCTATTTGATGTAAATGGATCTTTAAAACTAATAAAGACTCGTCAGGCAACATAGAAAGATATAAAGCAAGACTCGCTGCTAAAAGATTCACTTAAAGGGAAGGAATTAACTATATAGAGACCTTTTCTCTTGTATCTAAGAAGTATTCCTTGTAAATTATATTGGCATTAGTAGCTCATAGCGCACTTTGACTTAGAATTACAATATGTGGATGTGAAAATCACATTTCTCAATGGTGATCTAAAGGATGAGGTTTATATGAAACAGCTAGAAGGATTCTCCTCTAGTAATGGTGAGCACTTGGTATGGAAGTTATAGAAATCCTTATATGGAATAAAAAAGCCTCCCATCAATGGTATTTAAAGTTTCATAACATCATCTCTTCATTTGACTTTGTTAGAATATTATGGATCAATGTATATACTAGAAGGTTAGTGGGAGTAAAATATATTTCTTGGTTCTATATGTGGATGATATCTTACTTGCATCCAATGACAAGGGAATGATACATGAGGTGAAACAATTTCTCTCCAAAAATTTTGACATGAAAACATAGGTGATGCACCTTATGTTATTGGTATTAAGATTTATCGAGATAGATATCTAGGTACCTTAGGTCTATTTTAAGAATGCTATATCAATATAATTTTGGAGAGATTTTGAATGAAAGATTATTCACCAAGTGTAGCTCCCATATTAAAGGGTGACAGGTTCAATTTGAATCAGTACCTGGAGAATGATCTTGAGAGGGAGCAAATGAAGGGCATTCCATATGCTTCTTTTCTAGGAATCTTGATGTATGCTCAGGTTTGTATAAGACCTGACATAGCATTTGCTATTGGAACATTAGGAAGATATCAAAGTAATCTAGATCTTGACCACTGGAAGCTGCAAAGAATGTCTTAAGATATCTTCCAGGGACAAAAGATTACATGCTTATGTATAAACTATCAAATGACTTGGAAGTCATTGGCTACTCTGATTCAAACTTTGCTGGTTGTGTTGATTATTGAAAATCAACTTCAGGATATATTTTTATGTTAGTTGGTGGAGCTATATCTTGAAGAAGTGCGAAACAGACTCTAGTCACTACTTCCATAATGAAGGTTGAGTTTGTTTCTTGTTTTGAGGCTATCTCACATGGTTTATGGTTAAAGAGTTTCATTTCTAGGCTTAGAATGTCGATTCTATAGGTATGTCATTAAAATTATATTGTGACAATTTAGTTGGTGTCTTTATGGCTAAGAATAACAAAGTGGTAGTCAAAGCAAGCATATCAACATCAAATATCTAGCCATAAGAGAATGTGTTAAAGATAAGAAATTGGTCATTGAACACGTTAGCATTGAAGCAATATTAGCTAATCGTTTAACTAAAGGCATGCCACTATATAAATTTAAGGATCATGTAGTCACAATGGGACTTAGTCTCAGTGTCCCACTATGTAACATTTCTATGTAACTATAAATCTTCATGAAACTCTATTTTATATGATAATTCTTGTTCACTATGCATGCATTCAGTTTTACTTTTAGAATTATCACTAAAATATGGACCTACAATAAATATTAAGTTTATTCATTAATTTATGTGGGCTAGAATTTAGATGCATAATATATTGTGATACATGGAAGATACTACTCACCTTCAGAGGAACTATCGCCATGATTCATGTACTATGTTTCATTAATGGGATTAGAGTCACGGACCAAATGGGAGAATGTTGGAATGTTGGCCACATTACATGGATAGTGGTCCATAACTTCCATGACCTCCATAGATGTGGTTTGTAACTTCCATGGAAGTTGCAACTACCACTACGTCCATTATCCATGAAAGTTACATAACTACATCCACTAATCCACTACTTCACTAACTTCCCCACTACTCTAACAACTTCCCACTAACTACTAACTTCCCCACTACTATTCTTGATGGTAGAATAGCTATAAATAGGGGTACATCTAGTTAAAGGTCCCTAAGCACCAATCTCTTTCTTTACTCCACGGTATCTTGAGTGAAGTTTGTGTGGTTAGAAGACTTACCGGAAAGTGGAAAGAAAATGATGATGATTCTGACATATCGCCAACAATGGCTAAAGGTATATTGATCTATTATTCCACTATGCCATTGCTCTATGTTTACTTACAACACTTACATGAAATTGACTTTTGTGAAAATGAGAATAATATATGGAGTCAACATAGATGCGAACAAAAGTTAACAGCAGAGACAGCATAAATCAAGCCAGACATTCAATAAAACCACATTGTTGTATTCAAAATCAATAATCTGGATAGGCATTTATACCCCTCAAGCAGACTATGACTCAGGTTCAAATTAACAATATGAGTAGCTGCAGATTTCTATAGTTCAACAGGAAGAAAAGTTATAATTATCTGTAACAATTCCTCCAAAGAGAAATCAAAATGAGCAACCCCAAATTGATCAAGGTTTCGTGAAATATATATTTATATAGCTACAAGTCAGCAAACTAAGCTAGAACAATCCTAATTGGATTTTAAATTTGAACAAGAAAAATTAGACTAAGATTAAAACATCAAGTGATTTAGACTATGTTAGAAATACAGGGATTTATATTATCTTAACATTAACATTATACCATCTCAGATTAGGAACTTTTAGGATGGAATGACGAGATATCATATAAACTATGTAAGGTCAGGCAAACATAGGTAAAAACCCAAATTTTAAAGCCATGGTTCTTAATAGAGGATTAAAATCTGATGGTATCTTTGAGAGATACACTTGACAACCACAAGCTGAAGTAAGATAAAGTAAAGAGGACACCATGAAAATAATAGTTATGGAAGAGACAACTAAAATATCATATAGAACTAAATCATCTGGTCAATGGATGTGTATCGTAGGATAGACATGCATCATGAGTAATTGACATTTCATCACATCATTTACATCTCATAGCATTGACTCCATCTGATATCATTCTTGCTTGGATGTTATTATGTCAATTATTTATAAGATTGGTTATTTATTTTATGATTGACTTGAGTATGTATTTGATAAATTTATATATCTATATTAAGATATTATGCCAGGTGATGAGTATATCTATATTATTGATAACTGTATGTTATATTATGTTGGAATTTATCTGAGTGTAGGGTTGTAATTCGGTGGTTTGTGGTTGAGAGTTAAGGAATACTTCTGTTCTTCATTGCTTTACTTTAGGTTAGTTCCATTTGCTTAGTACCTTGTTGTTTAGTACTCACCCCTAGCTACATTTTTGTAGGTTGTAAGCCCAATCCCTCTTGTTATTTATTTTTCATTACAGGATCGATCTTCTAGAT
>DF357843.1:2273-14256 GCA_000787875.1 Solanum virginianum | reverse complement strand
TTCTAGATCGCTTGTGAGGTAGCTGCTTGTACTTTAGCAGACCTTCAAGGATTCTATCTGAAGTTTTGTTCTATTTGAGGACTAGACATTAAGGCTATATTTTGTTTGAGCATTCTACCATTAGAGGCTTGTATATATGACACCAGTTCTAGGAAGGTAGTAGTTTGGATTTCCTATGCTTATCTATCTTATTTAGATCAATTTTTTTCCACTTTTATTATTATGTTGACTTATTTAGGTATTGGAATGACTCATCTTGATAGGTTAGGTGAGTGCCATTGTACTCGAATTTTGAGTCATGACATTATGACACTTTCTCCTCATATTTGTTTTTGTTATTTTAGCTTATTAGTATAATCCCCCTTTTTGACTTGCTTATTTTGTAGTATTTATATTTTTTTATTCTTATATCCTCTAGGTATTTAAAGAAGACTTGTTTAATTCTGGGGAAACATTTCATGCTATTGAAATTGTTTCTTAGGACAGTGCCCAACACTTAAAAAATTATTGAAACAATATTTATCTACATTTCATTGATTATTTTGGCATATTAATTTTCTCCTGTATTCCATCTTTCTAACAACAATAGTTTATATTCATTTTATTTTTTCCAACACTTTCAAATGTTAATCTCTAAGTTGGGCATTTGGGACCTCCATGCTCCAACTTGAGGGGGTATAATTGTAAGGACCCGAACATTGTATGACCTCATTGGAGATTGGAAATTTCAATTTCAGAAAGTTCTGGACCAAGGCGATGCTCTATGGGAGCCCTTACGATCCATATGAGGCTATATAGAATATGTAGGCCTTCTTAGAGTGACACTTGGCCTTGTGTGAAGTGTTGGAGCTTAATCATGGAGTTTTGGACTAAGGCATAGCACAGATGGAGCCCACATAGGCCATGTGAGGCTTTATGGACTGTGTGAAGGGTTGTGTGGTAGCCTTAGTCTTTAAATTCCATAGTTTTGGGACCAGGAAAAGTGGGATGACCAAGTATATGGTCTGTATAGGGTGGTAGGACCCGTATACGTCCCCATATGGCTTCCGTAGTGAAATTTTTCTAAGTATTGAATCACCATCTAGAAACTTCATCATGGAAGAAATTTTCTAAGTAAGGGGGATGAAGTGGGCATATGGACCACGTGGCTTGGTATGGTCCGTACCACTCTTTGTATAGATGACTTCGTAAAAAAAGTTTTAAGTATAGGATTACTGTTTCAGACTTTCGTCAAGTGAAATTTTTCCAAGTGTTGGAACATGGACATGTATATGATACGTATGGGTTGTTAGGAACCGTATGGTCTTCCATGAGACAAAAATTCTAATTTTTCAACTCATTTCATTAATGGCATTTTGGTAAATATGGTTTATCCTAAGATCTTTTGTGACCTTTTACACTACCTAAGGACTTTCAAATGACCTATACTTTATTCTTTTATTCAAATTCATTTCCTTACACTTAGAATTATATTGAACCCTCTTAAGAACACTCTATCAAAGGACTCTTGTGAATCTAAGCTTGGTAATCAAGGGAAGGCTCATTCTTCTTCAAATTTATTCTTGAAACTTCCTCACTAGATAAGGTATATGGGATTGATTCTTGGTCCCTTTCAACCAAGAAGACCCAAACTCTTTTTGCACTTGATTTATGAAATTTTTGCTTACTTTAGATATGGGTTTTAAGATTTATTGTTTATTAAATTTTATTGATGTATGGGCCATGTTTTATTGTTGATTTTAAGTAATTTATGCCTTAATATGTTGAATTGCATTGAAGTTATGAAGATATGAAAGTGCATGGCCCCTTTAATTCTTTTTGCATGGGTAATCTATATTATGATTTAAATGTGAATTTTACTAATGTCTTTACCTGAATTTCATAATGTATAGTTTATTTATGTTTGAATCTCTATTACCCATGCTAATCTTATCTCACTCATATCATATGCATTCATGAGCATTGGATTTATGAAATTATCAGTGGGTTAAGTTCACATATGTTTTTATGAAAATGATTTCGGTGAGTTAAGCTCACATATTGGTTATGACCAGAATGTGATCACATAAATATCTTTTATTATTGGCTCTTTGAGCAAATTGAGTACTTGTACCATATTGTTTAATGAATGAGCTATTATTATGGATAAGAAACATGATATTGAGTTATGATTTGTCTTTTTTTAGCCTATGAATGAATGATTATAAAGGATGGTTGGCTTTTAAGCCTAAATATGCATTGAAGTGATTTGAAAATGAATATTGCCTCTTTTGAAAGAATGTATATATATATATATATGTATTCTTGTGGGATATTGACTTAGAACCGAATGGATTAGGGGCGTCAGAGCTATCCCCAAGGGTCCTCTCCCTTTCCTTGAACTATGTGCTAACATAAGATTAGTAGCTATTATCAAAATGACTGGGTTGCAAGAAATGATTACACATTGATATGATATGATATGATATGAAATGGAAATCTTTCCGAAATGACCGGGTCATAAGGAAGGTGGCCATCACACCGAAATTTCCAGGTTGTAAGGTATGGTATAGATTATATTTGGCAAGTAATCTTCTCTCACTCGATTGAAGGTCAACATTGTGCAAATTCATGTAATATCTCGCATGAGTTTGCGATGTCAGTTATGGTCCCATCCCCACTATATATATGAGCATTATCACATTTATGCATCATGGATTTCATGGCATATTGCTATATACTTTTCTTTAGATATATATCTCTTTTTATGTTATGTTCTCTTGTCATCTAACATTGAATGCAAGTTTGCTAAGTCATATGCATTGCATGCCCGCATACTTAGTACATTTAGATGTACTAACACATACTTTTGCCTATATGATCTCACCATATAGGAACCAGGGATTACATTCATCTACCGTAAGACATCTAGCTTGGATAGTGAGAGTTGCTTTATGCTTGAAAACGTAAGTTTATTCTTTGGACAAGCTCCTTTTATACTACACTTGATGCAGTCTATCACGAGCCAAGCCTAGGGCCTAGACATGACACGGCGAATAGAGAACCTGAAGGGACCCCAAACAAGCCTCTTAGCATATCATTCACACATCCTTAGTCGCAGAAGGAATTAAACATCAACAAATAATATAATTAAAAAGGAAAGCAAGGCTAAAGGAAGTCTTTATTAACCACAAAAGTATAAAAGAGTCAAGTTGATAGCATAAATACATCATAGTATCCAACAACACCTCTAACTTGGAATGGAGCGGGGACCAAGACACTTCTCGGTCTCACCCTCATAATAATGAGTATTCAAAATAAGAAAGAGTCTCAACACATCCTAAATTAAATAGATATTATCCTCAGAATTGAGGACTCACCAAAGCTTCCACCAAGAATTGAACTAGCCACGTAGAGGAGGATGATCGAAAGGAGCTCCAGTTCCTACATGGTGATATCATGTAGGCATAGAGTACGCATTAGTATGTTTGAATGTACTAAGTATGTGGGTGCAATACAACAAAGACATAAGCTAATATGTTCAAAATGCATAATCATAAGCAATGAATATCTATAATCTCAACATGGCATGCGTGATCAATGCTTCTAACAAAACATGCTTGTAAAATATTTAACTTGCATAGTACATAATACATGTGTGGGAAGAGACCTTAACCAACATAGACCAAGTGAGCTACTACTTGGAATCCAAGGCATGTCACCCCCTTGGTAAGGTAATCGAGGAATTTCTTCCCTTTGACAAGGTGATTGAGGTATGTCACCCTTTCGACAAGTTGTGGTATACTTGCCATGATAGCCATTCAACGAATAATCTAAGGCATGTCACCCCCTCGTCAAGGTGATCGAGGCATGTAACTCCCTTGACAAGGTGTGGTGTAACTAGATGGATCCACTAGAAAGACATAAGAGAGATCATGTATAATCCTACAGTGGCACAAAGTTTAGAGACTAAGACTTCATATAAGGACCCCTTGAGTCGAGCCCCCATCTTAAATCTGAATCAATGCTAAGTCAAATCCCACAGAATACTTGAAATCATTATACTTTGATCGTAATATGAATAACTTGTAAGAGAAATGATAACATGACTTGAGTAGCTTATAAACATGCTTGGCCTCTAATAGTGAGCCTAACTTGAATATGAAAGTAGATAACAATCATACATGATCTTTTGCTTTAACATAAATGGCTCAGAAGAGGTAAAAATCTTGAAATAGGGCTTAACTTGATACTTGCAACATTATAGATACTTTTCATGAATTCAATACATGCTTGAAAGCCCTTAATTATCATAAAGTCACTTAACGTGTAAATTATGTAATAGATCATCAATAACTTGAGAATTCTTGTCATGTCATTTTATCGAACACATGGTGGGTTCATGATACTTGTTCAAAATCATGAAATTCAAGAGTGAAATAATATGAGTAAACTCGATGCAATTCAACCCATCAACATGTTGTAAAACCCTCATGTAGGGTATCTTGAAATCCATCATCAAAAGCTCATAATAGATCATAGTTTCATAGCTCACAATATGTATAGTCTCAATAGAAAGAAGTAACGCATGGAACAAGATTGAAATAGACATTCATGCATAATCAATCAATATATGTCAAAACCCCAAGATGATTTATGTTCATATTTCATGTTAAGAGGTACCCATAGGTAATATAACTTGAAACGATGCAATTTTCATAAGAAGGGAATGTTGGGCTTCCATGGGTGAAAGGACCCATGGATGAAGACCCTTATACCTTAAACCTTGAATTCTTTTAGGTGAACTTTAAGTAGTCTTGGAGGTTGAAATGAGTCCTTGAGTCCCAAAATTGAGTTGAAATCTTTAGATTTGAATGAGAGAATTGATAGAGTTTTAGAGAGGTTTCACGTTTAAGTGGGCATGGGGCTATGACACCAATGCCCTTGGCCGAAATAGAAAAAGTAAGGAAAATATTGCACCAGTCAGCGCCCCTGGCACGATGCGGACTAGACACGGACTACAATTTACACAGTGGTCCGCCCTGGGTGCAGACACCCACTGGAAATCGTAAAATTAGAAAAAATTATTTTTTGCTACGGGTCTTCTAAAAATTTAGGATATACCCACTTTCCACTCAATTTTTCCCCCTAATCAAGAATATAAAGTCAAAATTTTGAAATCATGCACGAATTTTGTGACATATGAAAATTACGATTTTGCGGCATTCTGAAGTACATGTGGGGCACTTCAATATCTCCTCATTGGGAAAATTTATCCCCAAATGTAAAAAAAAACATGCATAAAAAAAGTAACTATAAAGATTTCAGCCCGATATGAATGCAACAAAAGCATTTACAACAATAACAAAAACATACCCAGTGGAATGCACCAAATGCATTTAAACATCATTTTTTAAAAATCTCAATATGAATGTCAAAATCACCATAAACTTGTTACCATAAAACATGAATGCATGTAAAATTACATGAGGGCTAAAACTTAAGATTTGAAATCATATAAGGGACTTAAATTACTACCTTTAGCTTAAGTAGAGTGGAAGCGTTATGGGTTTCGCTTTGTCATGTCCGTCTCGGCTCCCCATATGGAACTTTCAACTTGTTGATTCCTCCAAAAGACCTTGATGGATGCTACATCTTTGTTTCTCAATCTCTTCACTTGTCTATCCAAAATCTCCACTGGGTCCTCCTAATAGGTCAAATTATCTTCTACAACACCAACAACTTCTAAGGGCACTATTGCACTTAGGTCACCCATACACTTTCTTAACATGGACATATGGAAGAGTGAATGAATAATATTCATTTCCACAGGTAACTCTAACTCATAAGAAACCTTACCAATCCTCCTCAAAAATCTATAAGGGCCCATAAACCTTGGGCTTAATTTTCCTTTGTTGCCAAACCAGATCACACCTTTCTCGGGTCAGATATCACGACCTGAACCTAAGGCCTAGACGTGACATGGTGAATGGGGAACCCAAAGGAACTCCAAATAAGCCTCTTAATATATTATTACACATCCTTGGTCGTAGAAGCAATAAAATAATAATATGAGATATTAAATAGGGATAAACGGGGTTAAGAGACAACTTTAATACCATAAAACATAGAAGCCAACAGTATAGAATTGATACATCATAAAGTTCCAAAAAGACCTCTATACATATATAGGTGCGAGGGCCAAGACAATCTCCAGGCTCATCCTCATAGTCATAAGTTTCCAAAACAAGAAAAGTGAATACATAACATAAATAAAGAGAAGTATGTCCTCGAAGTCGAGGACTCACCAACTTACTTTGAGAGAAATCGTACTAGCCATGTGAAGGAGGAGGATGATCAAGTGGGGCTCCAATTCCTATATGGTAACATTGTGTAGGCATAGAGTATACATTAGTATGTTTGAATATACTAAGTATGTAGTATGCAATGCATCAAAAGATAGGCAACATAGGAAAAATGCAATATAATAAGCAATGGATAGCATAATAACAATATGATATGCATGAATAACGCTTCAAGTAAAACATGCTTATGTAGAACATATTACATGTGTAGTAAGAGACCTCTTAATGGTTGTCACACCCTATCATAGATGGTAATTGAGGTATCAACTCCCCAATTGGTTGATGGACATCACACCCTCTATCATAGTTGTTAGAACCCGTATTTTTGTGCGTTGGGTCAATTACGAAATTTGGGACCTACGGGTCAATTCTAGAAAATTTAGGGGTAAAGTGGTAATATAGTAAGAAGGGGCATATGATTAAGTCTATATGTGTACCCATGTATAATATGTATTCAACATATTAATTTAAATTGGTTGAATAAGTGTTCTTGACAACAAAATTCATGTGGGAACAAGAATTTATTAAGGGGAAATTGTGTTAGATATTCATTGAGCCATGTGTGTAGGTGGGACCAAGAGGTCCCAAAGCTTATCTTACACATGTGTATATGTTATATTCTAGAAGACTTGAGAAGTCTTCTTCATACTTAGGCAAAAAAAAGAAAACAAAACAACAAAGCTTCAAGAAACTGGAAAAAAAAACCCTCTCGGGTTTGAGCAGGGATTTTCCCAAAATTGTGCTTTTTTGATCTTTTGATTATTTTGATGCTTCAATCCTACTATATTGAGTCTCACAAGTAATGTGGTAGTGTTAGTTCATTGAGAAAATACTTCGTATGGCGGTGGTGACGGTTTGAAGTTCTATAAGGGTTGTTAAGGTATGTGAATTTTTCTTCTAAATTGACTTAAATTAAAGCTTGTATGGGTGGTTGTGAGAGTTATAGTGCAAGAAAAACCTTGAAATAGGTGCTTGTTCGGGGTAGTTATGGATTTCTAAGATGGGTCGAATTGGGGCATTGTTGGTGTAGGAACTTGAATTGTCTTGTAATGTTATATTTATGCTTAAATGAGATTGAAATGGTTCTTGTGGGGTGAAAGGAACATTGGAAATGGTTGGTATGCATTCTTGAATTATTAGTTGAATTTGAATAGGAAAAAGTAAGAAATGTTGCATTTTGATGTTGGGAGTTTGCGTTGGATATTATAATGAGATAGTTTGGTTCTTGGAGCATGTAAGAGTAATTCAATGTGTTGTGAATGTATAAAACATGTATGCTGCCCCTTTTTTTAGTTTTGGTAAATAAAATGAGGTCTGATAGCGAGTTTAGGATATTGTAGCCTTTAAGAACATTTGTTGGACTGCTGGATTATTGTTGTTGTTGTTGTTGATGATGAAATGGGGCCCAAAATGGAGCTCGAGATGGCCTATATTAAGGGGAGATGATGGCAAAATTTTGATAAAAATTAAGGTTAGATTTGAGAATTAAAGAACCATAAAGGATTATGACTAATTGGAGACCATTATTGTAGATATTGCTCGTCCGAAGGAGCGAGTTGATTAGGGTGGTATTGGAATTAATTGCACATATGAGGAAAGGTATGTAAAGCTTCTCGGCTTTGGCATGATTGAGTTTGACTCCTAGAAATGTAATAAGTTCCAAGAATCCCAATTCCTTAGAATTTTAACACAAAAGTGAGTTATGTACGTTTTGGTCTTTCTTGTGAACAAAAAAGTTCCTACTTAGTGTTTGCACTTTTAACTTTGCATATGTAGTATGAATTTGAGCAAAGAAAGTAAGTCAGTTGGAAACTGGAAGTTTGCTATTCAAAGTTTGAAAAATGAGAAAGTTGGATTCTTAAAATTGCAAGAAAAAAAGTATGAAACCCAAGTATGTGAGTTTGTGAAAGTTGATAAATTTAAACCAATATGTGTTCTAGTACTCCGAAATTTTGTAAAAGAACTTAAGACAATCTAGATCTTATCATTGATATTATTATTATTGTTTTCGGACATGAGCAACTTACTCCTAGTTGGGGTTCTTAATAACAATCAAGTATTACGTGTGTAATTGCGCATTTTTCTATTTCCTTGGGAATTCTGAAAGCGTAAGAATCATATGTTACCCCTAAATCTGAATACCTTGTTATTCTTTGGAATTTTTGGTACACTGGGAATTCTGAAATCGTAAGAATCATATGTTACCCCTAAATCTGAATACCTTGTTATTCTTTGGAATTTTTGGTACATAATATTGTGATTCTGGAAATGAACAATTTGTTAAATCCTAGTATGACTATTTTGGCATAATTGATATTTTGTTCCTAATATGAAAATACATTCGGATTCTTAAACCTTTAAAATAGAATTTTTGCTATTGATCCTCACGACTCTACTCGTACCTATAATAACGTCGTTCACTGGTTTTCGGGCCAGTTGCTATCGTGCATGATATATTATATATATATATATTTTTGGAGTTGGTTGGTTACGGCAGGGTCGACTAGGCCCAAGGGTCGGCTTCGCTTAGTTGGTGGCATGGTGAGATTGGGCCTTTGGTTTTGTGGCTCTAAGCCACATTTACTATAGGATCTGTGAGTACTGGGATGTCGGCTTACACATCCTATATATGTGATTTATGTTGGAGACTTTTGGGATTTGAACTATCTGGTATGATGTTGTGGTATGGCGTGAGTTTGGTGGTCGCCATTATTTTGGTCCGTTAGGCATCAGTTTGGTATTTTGAAAAGTTTACAGAAATGTTCCTTTGACATTTTGAAAATAAAATAAAGTATTTCTTTGATATTTGCATAAAAGTTGGCTCCTATGCTTATGCTCAGTCTGTTACTTTTATATACATATGTATTCCTTGCTTTATATATTTGGTACGTACTTTGTACTGACCCTCTTTCTTTGGGGGCTGCATTTTATGCCCGTAGGTACCGACGTACAGAGTAGCGGGCCACCAGCTTAGGACTCCCGTTTGTAGTTTGAAAAGCTCCTTTGCTTAGGAGCTATTTTTGGTATATTTGTTACTTCAATACTTTGTATTATTCCTACTTTTGGGTATGACGGGGGCCCTGTCCCGTCTTATAATTCAGTTTGTTTGTATTAGAGGTCTGTGGACATCCTGTGAGTGTGGGTCATGTTAGAAAGTTTGTATATTATGTATATATGATGGGTATGTCAAACATGATAGTCAGTCTGAATATTATGTAAGTTGTTGTGTTTGTTGGGCGGTTTAACCGCAGCGGTGACCTTGTCGGCCCACGTATATATTACCTATGAGTGTAGGTTTGAGATGTATGCTGGGAATCTTCTGTTTGCAGGTGGGTAGTCAGTAAAACAGAGGAAACTCTGTCAAAATTTCTATAAATAAAATAGTGATTATAATGTGAGTCTGGCTTAGCAATGTTGTTCGGGTGCCCCAATTTCTATTAGTCATCTAAGAGTTCTAAGTTACTGATGTTAGGCAAAAATAGTTCAGGAAAATTACAAACTTCTATCTAGAGCTAAGGCAACAGCCCATATAGAGTACTTGAGTGCTAGTCACGGGCCATAGGCTGGGTCATGACAGAAGTGGGAAGTGGTATCAGAGCGGTTAGTCCTCGGAGTGTCCATAGACTGTATCCAGTAGAGTCTTGTTTATTGGTGTGTTGTACACCACATCTATAAACAGGAGGCTACAGGATACTTAGGATATTACTTTCATTTTGATCTTAGATCGTGCGTTAGAGCGGTGTTAGTAGGATGATCCCCCTTTCTGCTAAAAGTTCTTTTGGTTTTAGATGTGCCTCCGAGAAAGACGACAGTTGCCTGGGGGAGCAAGTTTTGTAGCTATGTAGCAATTACAAGTTCAAAAAAAAGGGGGCAGGGACAGATGCTTATAATGTGGTGGCCATACAATTGAGTTCAGTAATGGTGAAAATTCGGGTAATATAAATTCCACCCCTGGTATGCCTATGAGTGAGTTGACTATAGCCATTCCTTGTTCCTGAATTCTGCTGATGTCAGTAGAGTCGATCTGATTTCATTTCAACTTTTGGGAATTGGAATTTTTTTGTTTATGGAGTAGGTCCATGAAACTGGATTAGTTAGGAAGAAATAAGATTGGTTTTGTTGGTGGAACCTGTAGTAAAGTCGGTATGAGTGTGAATTAAGGAATTAATGCAAAAGAGTTGATGAATAGTTCTTCCATGAATTCTAAATTCTCTGTCTAAGCGCAGCATCTTCTACTTGTACAAAACATATATGGGATCATCCAAAATAAAGACTTGATAGAGTTGATGGATTTAGGACAGTCAGTTTATGTAAAGAAATTGCCTTACTACAATAAGGAACTGGTTCTATCTCAGGCTATTATACGAAGTTGAAATATCTTGGGAATGAACTCTATAGTTATAACTGGTGTGGATCCATGGTGATGTATTCAAGAAGTGGTAGTACTGAATGGCCTAACAGTAAGTTCAAGACGAGTTGTGAAGTTGTATGTAAATTTTATAGGTGGAAAGGTCAATCTAAAATCAGTATGGCAAGTCCAAAAGAAAGTCTATATTTGTGGTAGTAATGTAGTAAATGATCAGTCCCTTACCAGAAGGAGTTCAATTCTTAATGTTTCTGGTCCTGAGTGAACTATGGTCTCGATACTAATGTCAATGACCAAGTACTTAGAAAACATGCTCAGAAAGTATAGAAAAGCACCGGGAAGGAGTTCCAACATTTTTTTATTGAGTTCTCTTGGAGGGACAGATAAGGATTAGGAGGTGGTAAGATAATGTGGTGTTAAAAGTGTCTAATACAGAACCTGAGACCAGTGCTTTACTAATGACTACTAGTAGCCCTAATTGGATAATAGACACGGGTGGCAATAGGCGACATGACTTCTGATATTAATTTGTTGGAAAAATCCACAGTAACTAAGGTGAACAATAAAAAAGAAGTAAGTCTACCTAATGGAGATGTATCTTTTGTAACACATACTGGATCCAGTGTCTTATTCACTAGAAACACTATTATCAATGTTTTTTTTATATTTCTCGATTTAAATATAACTTCTTGCCAGTTTCAAAGCCAATCAAGGAACTGAGGTGTTCTACTACATTTGCCCCTAATTTCTGTCTGTTTTAGGATTTCTTCAGTGGGAAGGTGAAGGGGATTGGTAAGGAAGAAAATGAGCTTTATTTGTTGCTTAAGCAGGAACTAAAAAGAAACAAATCTATAAGTTTAGCTACTAAATGTGAAATGGCTGATGTGAAGATTGATCTTTGGCATAAACGACTAGGTCACCCTTCTACTACAGTTTTAAAATGAATTTGTCCTATAGATGCTCAGGAAATAAGAACTGAGCTTGCGAAGTGTGACGTATGCCCCTACGCAAAACAAATAAGAAATCTTTTTCCTACGAGTATTACTACAACTGTAGGTACTTTTGGAGCTGATTCATTGACCTATGGAGTCCTTATAAAATAGCTTCTAGTGGTGCAAACAAATTCTTCTTAACTATAGTAGATGACTATTCCAGGATAACTTAGATTTTCTTGTTAAAACATAAATCTGATATATGCGCTTCTTTACAGTATTTCTTAAATTTTGTTAAATGGCAGTTTGACTAAGTTATGGAAGTGGTCAGATCTGGTAAT
>DF357844.1:171959-226889 GCA_000787875.1 Solanum virginianum | reverse complement strand
TGAGTGGGTTTGACTCTCAGTGATTTATCATTTATTCATAAAATATTTTCCTTACATGCGATTTACTTTTTTTGAAAGAAAAATGAATTGTAATGGAACAGGTCCACTTCCTAGACCTAAACCCCATCATTTTAATACCAAACTTACCCCAATTTTATTAACCTACAATCAATTTCTCCAACAAAACACATACGTTATTTCGAAAACAGAGATAGAGAGAAATTGAGAGGCTAGGGTTAGAACAAACTCCTTGAAAAAACAGAACTTTAATGGAACAAGTCCACTTCCTAGACTTAAACCCCATCATTTTAATAACAAACTTACCCCAATATTATTAACTTATAATAAATTTCTCCAACAAAACACATACGTTATTTTGAGAACAAGTACCCTCTTCCTCGTATTGATGAATTGTTTGATCAGCTTCAGGGAGTGACTTTATTCTCTAAAATTGACTTGAGCTCTGGTTATCATCATTTAAGGACTGGAGCATTAGATATTCCTAAGATAGCTTTTCTAACCCATTATGGCCACTATGAATTTTTGTTAATGTCTTTTTGCTTGAGTAATGTCCCTGCAGCATTCATGGAGTTGATGAATAGGGTGTTTCATCTGTACTTAGATTCTTTTGTGATAGTATTCATTGATGATATCTTGGTGTATTCCCAGAGTGAGGTTGATCATGTTCATCACTTGAAGATAGTTCTACAGAGGTTGAGAGAAGAAAAATTATATGCAATATTCTCTAAATGTGAGTTCTGGCTTGGTTCGATGGTATTCTTAAGAAATGTAGTGTCCAAGGAGGGGATTAAAATGGATCTGGCTATGGTTGAGGTATTTAGAAGTTGGATAAGGCCTATTTCTACCAAGGAGATTCGCATTTTTATGGGGTTGGCTAGGTATTATCAGTGATTTATTCAGGGTTTTTCTTCCATTGCATCTTCATTGACCAGATTAACTCAGAAGAATGTTGCATGTCATTGGTTCGACGAGGAGGTGAGCTTCCAAAAAGCTCAAGACTTTGTTGTCTTCAGCTCCTATTTTGATATTTCTTGAGATAGGTATGGACTTTATGGTGCATTGTGATGCTTCAAGAGTTGGTTTAGGTCTTGTATTGATGCAAAAAGGGAAAGTGATTACCTATTCTTCTAGACAGTTGAAGGCCTATGAGAAGAACTACCCTAACTATGACTTATAGTTAGTTGCAGTGGTTTTTGTGCTTAAGGTGTGGATTCATTACTTATATGGTATACACTGTAAGGTCTTCATTGATCATAGGAGTCTTCAATATATGTATAGTAAAAAAGATCTAAACTTGAGGCAGTGTAGGTGGATTGAGTTGTTAAAAATCTATGACTTGACCATCTAATATCATTCGGGGAAGGCTAATGTGGTGGCCAATGCCTTGAATAGAATGACTTCTAGCATGGGGAATCTAGTTGCCATTCGAGTTGAGAAGCGACCTTTGGCTAGGGATGCTCAACATCTACATAATGGCCTAGTCATGTTACAGGATTGATAATGACTAAATTCGAAAGCGCTAGTTTGAGAATGAAAAGTTACGTCTCATTAGAGACAAGTTAACCAGAGGAGAGGCTAAGAAAGTAATGACTATGAGGATTGGATAGACATTGTGATTAGCATGATTTCATAGTATTATGGTTAAGATATATAGTTGTAATTGTTAGTGGAATTAAAGAATTAAGATTGAGAAGGCTTTGTTGCATTGTTTCATAAGAAAATGGAATTTAGAATCTAACTATCTCGTGTTCCGTGATATTAGGATTATTATAGGTATGCATATGAAGTTTTAATAATGATAAACGGAACCAGTTCTAGCATAGTTGCACCAGCAGACACAAAGCTGAATCCCAGTTAGAGAATTATTGTTGTTTAAGGAAACCGAATCAGAATGGGACTCAATAAACGCAATAGCATCAGAAAAGGACTCCTTATGGAAAAGAATTGTGTGTTTTACTCAAGAAAAGAGTTCAACATGGAATGTCTCTGAGGTTCAACAAAAATACAACCATTAACCCTAAAAGACATAACTTTTGCAATCTAAAATGATGAGAACATTAAAGCAAGAGCACGGTCACTTAAGCAGAGTACTCAAGCAAGATCTAGAGTTAGGTTTTCTTGATTGTTCAAGTTTGTTTGGCAATCTTCTTAGAATCTTTGTTTAGGGACAAATATTGTAAGAAGTTGTTTTCTTTGAGTGGGTTTGACTCTCAATAGTTGTGACGTGAAGTGTGAGTTGCAAGTTGACATTGCTCGAGTTTGAAGTAATAAGGAGTTTTTGAAATCCTACTAGTGTAGGTAGTGGTTGTTTCTCCCTTGAGCAAAGGCGTTTTTCCACTATAAGTTGGGTGTCTCGCTTGCTGCTTTGAACTCACTATCAGGTACTGCTTACTGAACCAGGTTAACTGGTGGAATAGGGGTAGTTGTCCTTTAAATTAGTATCAGAGTGGGTCTTTTCGAATCAAGGATAATCACCTCAAAAAGTTGATATGACAGCCCCACTCACATCTCTAGAAAGAGCCTCTCAAGCCAGACCCCCACCGTTCTATGGAAACTACTATGGATGGTGGAAGAACCAGATGATGGATCACATTGAAGGAGAAAACCCTGCTCTCCAAAATGTTGTACTAAATGGACCAACAATTCCAATGAAAGATGGACGCACTTCTGGGACTACAGTGCCCAAGGAAAGCAGTGAGTGGGATGTAGTAGACAAGTTAGCCATTTTGAACAATGCTAAGGAGAAAAAGATTCTACTCTGTGGAATTGGTCCCGATGAGTACAACAAGATCTCTTTGTGTCAAGATGCTAAGCAAATATGGGACACGCTGCAAGTTTCTCACAAAAGAACTACTCAGGTGAAAAAGGCTAATATTGACAATATTAATAGTAAGAACTCTTCAGGTTGCATAAAGAGGAATCCATACAAGCTATGGAAAGCAAATTCTCTGTGATAGTTAATGAGATCTACTCTGTGGGGAAAATTATACCTACAGGCAAGGCCATTCGGAAGATGCTGAGTGTGTTACCTGAATCCTGGGAAAGTAAGGTAAAAGCCATTATCGAAGGTAAGGATCAGGACACCATGACTATGGAACAGCTGATGGGTAATCTGGTGACTTATGAAATAAAGAAGTACCAGGAGAAAGAGTTGAACAACAAGAGGAAGGATAAGAACTTGGTCCTGAAGGCTACTTGAATGAGGACTTTGAGGAAGAAAATATTGCATTAATCACCAAGAGGTTCCAATAAGTGCTGCAAAAGGGAACTAGTGGACAGAGAAGGCCCCCTTATCGATCTACTATGAAAGATCTAAGGGAATAACTCTGTCACAAGTGTGGAAGTCCTGAGCACTTCATCAAGTTCTACCCCCTCTGGGTGCTCGACTACAAGAAGAATGTGCCTGATAAGCCCAAGGCAACAAGGTTGAACCCTATGTTCATAAAGAATGGAGGATGACGAATCAAGAAGCAGATCTTTAAGTACATAGAGCTCTTCCTACTCTAACAAGCAATCTTGGTGAAGAATTTGATAGAGAATCTCCTGAAAACCAATCTCTTATGGCCATTGAGGAACCTGAGAAGTACGATTTCATTGCTCTAGTTGCTATGGAAGAGTCTGATGATGAAAGTAGCAAAGACAAGGTGGCTATCGGGACAGAGGCAAAATCTGACAATTGTATGGCCAAAGACAATTAAGAAAATTTGGCACTAATGGTTGGAGCAGATTCTTATGACAAGGATAACACACTATTAGACACGAAGGTATATTTTGAACAAGTTAAAGCTAACATTCATACATATTCTAAGAAACAGCTTGAGTCCTTGTCGTAGGTTCTAATTAAGGACTATCAGGCTATTTGCAATTCCAAGGAACTTCTCCTGGAGGAGTAGTCTCAGTTGAGAACTAAGAATGTGGATATGGAAAATGTTAATAAAAACCCATAGTTGGAGATTGACAACTTCACGTCCTCTAGAAAAAAGAAAAATGTAATGAGTCAGGCATAATTAGACCTGGAAGAAAAGGCTAAAGAACTGGGAACTGAGCTTATTATCACGTCTAATAAAATAAAACTATCTTGAAAGAATGTGACCAAACCAAATCCAAATTAGAACATAACATAAAGTAGACCAAGTCTTTTACAATGCTCGATGATAAGTAGCAAGGCCAGTCTACCACCAAGTACAGGATCAAGATCAATATTAAGGAAACAAAAGACTGTGCAGCTAACTACAATGTCCTTTGTACCCTGTGTGTAAGACATGTCACCTAAGAGATAACTATAATAAAAATTCAAAGGCCTTTGACAATAGCTTATCTTACCTAACGAAGACCTATGAAAGGGGTTGTAAAAGAGGTAGAACAGGAAGAAGATATCCACATAGAGCTTATGGTAATGGAACACGAAGAAGATATCCACGTAGAGCTTATGGTAATGGAATATGAAGAAGATATCCACTTAGAGCTAATAGGAACTGGGCAGGAAGATGATATCCACCTAGATTTAATAGAATTAATAAAGAAAGTAGATATCCTCCTAAAACCATAAGAACTGGGAAGGTTAAAAAGTGTCTTCCTTCTTGGGAAAAATGGGATCTCATTCATCCTTTTTACAATCAAAAGGGACCTAAGTGGATCTGGTACCCAAATCTAACCCTTGTTAATTATGTAGGAACTAGTAGAAATAAAGTAGAAATAGTTCTACTTAGAAATCGCATGCTCCATACTTATGAATGGTGACAAATACAACTTTCTTCTACTAATGAATTACACCGCGAAAATGTCAGCTTTGGAGATGATAAACAAAGGGAGATCAAGAGAATTGGAAAGGTGAGACCATCAGTGTCTCAATGCATTGATAATATGTACTATATGGAAGGACAAAAGCATAACCTATTGAGTGTCTCGTAGATGTGTGACAAACACAATGATATACTCTTTACTGCCTCAAAGTGTAGAGTAACTAATGCCACCTCCAAGAGGCTTACACTCAAGGAGAAAAGATGGAAGAATGTGTACAAGGTTGATGTTAATGTGCCTGAACAGCATGAACTAAAGTGTCTGAGTGCCATAAGTAATGAATCTACACTATGGTATAGAAGACTAGGACACGCCAACTTCTCAATAATCAAATAACTGATATTCAAGGAGTTGGTCTTAAGACTATCTGAGAGAAAAATCAGTGAAGATCAAGTGTGTGGAGCCTATGCTCAAGGCAAGCATATCGGAAGCATATTTCAACTAGTTACCTAGTCAATACTCATAAGCCTCTGGAACTGGTTCACATAGACCTTTGTGGTCCGATGCGAGTACAAAGTCGAGGCCAAAAAAAGGTATGTCTTTGTACTTGTAGATTGTTACGCAAGGTTCACATGGACATTCTTTCTAAGATCCAAGGATGAAACATTAGTTTTGTTTACAAAAATGGTTCAAATGAATCTAAACTGTCATTTCATGAACATCAGAATAAATCATGGTACAGAATTTGAGAACTCTAAGTTCCTTACGCTTTGTGCTAAAAATGGAGTGACCTACAACTTCTCAACCCTTTGACCTCCCCAATAAAATAGGTCATGGAAAGAAAGAATAGACCTCTAGAGGATATGCTAGAATAATACTGATAGCCATCAATCTTCTACAGAGCTATTAGACTGAGGCCACGAACACTGCCTGTTATCTCATCAACAGATGCATGATTAGACCCATCATGAACAAAAGTCCCTATCAATTACTACAAGGTAGAAAAAAAGTCTCTCCCACCTCTATTCCTTTCGATGTGTCTGTTATGAACCCAACAATATAATGGATACACTAGGGAAGTTTGATGCCAAGAGTCATGAGGGAAATTTCTTAGGGTGCTCCTCCTATAGTAAAGCTTACAAAATGTACAATAAAAGGACTAAATATGTTGAAGAAAGTGAACATACTATATTTGATGAGGCTAGCTCTATGGTCAAGAATGTTTTGCAGGAAATGGTACATCAAGCAAAGACAACTGGTAGTAGGATGATGATGATAGGGAACATCCCTGTAAACTTGATCCCTCGACTTCTTCACTTTCATCTTCCACTACCACTCCTGAAAAACTAGAGGGAGGGAAGTCACTTGAGGTCACTCCTCTCGATGGAGTAGGCTTATCAAGGGCATCACACTCTGGCAAAGCAAGTCCCCCAGGCACCTCAAATAACAATCCAGCACTTGAGGCTCTGGGCCACAATTGGAAGCACAAGAGCTTACACTCCCTTGATAACTTGTTGACCCCTCCGAACTCAGGGATATCTACCAGGTCAAAGCACAAGAACATATATGCCTTCTCTGCATATATATTATATAAAGAACCCAAAAATGTCAAGAAAGCTCTGCTGGATAAAGAATGGACATCGGCTATGCAGGAAAAGATTCTATAGTTTGAGCGAAGCAAGGTATGGCACCTGGTTCCTCCTCCTGAACATCGCTCTATTATTAAAACCAAATGGGTATTCAAGAATAAAATAGATAAACAAGGCACAATCACTAGGAATAAGGCCAGACTTGTTGTGCAGGGCTACAACTAGGAAGAAGGAATTGACTATGATGAGACATTTTCTCCTGTAGCATGCATTGAGGCCATTCAAATGCAAATAGCCTTTGTTGTCTACATGGAATTCAAGTTGTATCAAATGGAAGTTAAAAGTGCATTTCTCAATGGATATCTTCAGGAAGAAGTCTATGTAAAGCAACCCCCAAGTTATGAAGATCAAGAATGTCAAATTATGTGTAAAAACTAGACAAAAGCTCTATATGGACTAAAGCAGGCCTATAAAGCCTGGTATGATAAACTTTCTAGTTTTCTCTTAGGTCACAGGTACTCCAGTGGAAAGATTGATAATACACTATTTCTGAAGAAGAAGAACAAAAAGGGTATTTATGTCCTTATAGTCAAGGTTTACTTGATGATATCATTTTTGGTGGAACTCATGAGGCCTTGGCAGTAGAATTTGCAAAACTCACGAGAAGTGAGTTTGAAATGAGCATGATAGGGGAACTGAACTTCTTTTTAGGACTTCAAATACATTAGGGACAGGATGGTACCTCCATTTATCAACAGAAGTACATCAAGGAACTAATTGCTAAGTTTGGTATGCTGGATGTCAAGACAAGTGACACTCCTATGGCAACCACTAGAAAGCTAAACAATGATGATGCAGGTGTTGGAATTGATGAAACCAAATAAAGAGGAATGATTGGGTCGCTCCTGTACCTAACAGCTAGCATAGCAGATATTGTGTTTAGTGTGGGGCATGTGTGCACAATTTCAGTCCAAACCCAAAGAATCTCATCTCAAGGCTATTAACCAGATCATGCACTATCTGAAAGGCACCATGAACTTGGTTATCTGGTACCCCATTGGCTCTTAGATCAAACTAGTGGGATTTGTAGATGTTGACTATACGGGATATTTGGTTGATAGGAAGAGTACCTCAGAAATGGCCCACTTCTTGTGAACTTGTCTGGTATCCTGGGCTATAGAGAAGCAAAACTCAGTTGACCTCTGTACTGTAGAGGTAGAATACATAGTGATGGCCTTCTACTGTTCTTAGCTTCTCTAGATAAAGCAGTAACTTATGGACTTTGGTATAAAGGTTGATTTCATTCCCATCATGTGTGACAACACAAGTGCTGTGAATATAGCCAAGAACCCATACTTTACAAGTGCACTAAGCATATTGATGTTCGACTCTATTTCTTACAGGACTATGTTGAAAAGGTATTCATTGAAATGGTATTCTGTAAGACTGAAGGTCAGGTTATTGATATCTTTACCAAAGCCCTAAGTTCAGAACACTTTGAGATAAATCGACTATATCTGGGGTTGATCAAGGATTCCTAGTTCACAATCTTTAAGTCCCAATTTGTAGTTTAAGTAGTGTACAGGATTACTAACTTTGTAAATAGAATGCACGTATCTTCTTTTGGAACCCGTACTGGGACTCCTTCACTGTGAACTGTTGATATTACCCTTAGTGTCCTCAGCTAGAGCATTGCAAAGAGACAGGGGAAATAAGTTCTGAAATGCCAAATCAATAGGTACTCCCTTGCCTCACTACTTCCATTATTAGATGTATGCATGCCTAAAGTAAAGATGTCTGTAGCTCCTTACCTACACCTGGTTCCTCAAACTCATCTACTTTTTGGCAGGAGGATCTCTTCCTAAAAATTTTCAATAATCACCATTTCTTGGGATCTCAAGCGTCATGCTGATTGCATTGTGTCAGATATGTATTTTCCATCACAATCCAATGCCCTTTCCCACTTCCCATATATGTTTTAATACCTTATTCATGTGCCTAAATGTCTCTCTCTCTCTCTTTTTAAAAACACTTAAAAAAAAAAGAAAAAGAAAAGGCATACCCTCCACTCAAGAAAACCAAAAAACTAAACTATGGCATCCCTTGTGTCAAACTCCGATACGAACTTAAATGCCACTGTGCCATCACCACTGTAAGATTTCTCGTAGAAAGAATCCCATCCTCACCCTCTGCCATTATTTAGTCTCCACAATCATACCTATCATCGGCTACCAGTAATCCCCAATCTCAGTTCTCTCCTTTCCCCTCTCCAAACATGCCTTACTATCAACCTTGCCCTTTGTTCACTATGTCCAATCCCTACTGCACTGATGTCGAGCTTTCTATCCCTAACCCTAATCCTACCCACTGATGTCTGATTGATAAACCTTTACCCTCTTCCTCTTCCACAGAAACATCCCCTGTTTGGGTCGTGTTCCCAGACCCCATCTCGCCTTCGTCTCCCACCCATGTCTCTCCTCCTTGTACCACTATTCTTTCCCCTACTATTACTGATCCTGTGCCAAACCGTTCAAACTCCCAAGAGTAAAAGACATATGTTTGAATCTATTGGGCTCTTTCGTCTAATCTGACGTCAGTCTCTTTCGTCCTCTTCTCGAAAGCCCGCTGCTCCTTACACTTGGGGCTCTATCACCAAGAGTAAGAGACATATGTTTGACTCTATTAGGCCATTCTCTAGCTGTAAAAGGGTTAGCATTAGTAAGTTCTTGGTATCTCGTTCATCTCCTATTCATGTCTCTTTCTTTCCTAAAGAAACTCCCTTACTTTATTCTCCCCCTTTGCCCCCTGCTCCTTCTTACTTGAACAAATATGTCTTGAACTTCAATTGTATTGGGAAGCATCTCTATTTTAGTTCTAAGGCTGTGTTGAAGGGTCAGGCTATGCATCCAGAGGTTACACATATCTAATAGTTGAACAATTGTGTATGAAGCGGGTATCTCAAGGGTGGATAAATTTGTTCTATGATATAGAGCCACTTGTGATTGAGACTGAAGTTGTGGAATTTTATGACAACATGGCTACCATGGAGGGTGATGTAGCTTCATCAAGGGTCTGTGGGGTAGATATTGTCTTTGACAAACTTAAGTTAGGGGAGATTTTAAGGATTCCATCTATTGGGCTTGCTAAGTATGTCTAGAAAGAGGATGCGGGTTATGTTCTTACCTCCAAATTCATTGATGGGAGGGCCACTTAAGTTCCTTGTAATGTATACAAAGGGGAGATGCCACCTATTTTAAAGCTACTTTTTGAGGTGGTGCACAAAGCGGTATTACCAAGGGGAGAGCATAGGCATGAGGCCACTTTTTGTGATATGGGGATAACCTATGCCAAAGACATGCAGGATCCTATGGATTGGCCTGCTCTAATTATTTGTCACATGAGGTACATTATTGACCCAACACCATATCAACATCAGCTCGTATTTGGAAACCATTCGACCTATATTATTAATGCATTTTAGGTTCCCTTTGGAGAAGGAAGGGTGTTGAAAAAATGATATGAATGATCAAAACACTGCCCTCGAGTGTGATTGTGTTCCTCCTACTACTGTTACTATTGTTGTACTTACACTTGTTCCTCCAAAGTCTACTGGGATAGTGACTCAGATCTTGGGGGAACTTAGGGCAACTTAGGTTAAACAAGCTTGCCTCCAAGCCCAGGTTGGAGAACTTCAGGATCAACTAGCTGATTCTCAGGCTGAGGTGCTTCATATAAAGGACTGGCCTCTCAAATAGAAGGTGGATTATAAAAAGCCAGTAGACACTCTCCTTAGGTTGCTAAACGCAAGCCCCTCTTCCCTTAGTCCTTAGTACTCCCTATTTTTTTGTTGGCTTTATATAATTCTCTCCTTTACGCACTATAAACATTTATTTTGGGTTGTATATTTTCTTTTTGTTATGGATGGTCTGTGATAGAAATGGTGCTTACCTATTTTTTAGTTGATGATATCCTAGTTCTTCCTTTCTCTTTTTCTATACTTTGTGTTATGTGGATGGCTAATATCATTCATTTTAATGCATTATGCCTAGTATTGTTCTAGTTATTCGATGCTTCTGTTTCTGCTCTATTCTTTTTCTTTATCTCTACGCTTATGCTTTTTGTCCTTTTCAGATGTCAAAAAAGGGAAGTTTATGTAGGAACATTACATGCACACAGGTTTGCCATCATCAAAAAGGAGGAATTTGTTAGGATTATTGCCACTATACATATGCAGTTTTGATAATGAAAAATGGAACTAGATCCAACATAGGCGCACTAGGAAACACAAAGCTAAATCCTAGTTGGAGAAGGATTGTTTTTTAAGAAAACCGAATCAGAATAGGACTCGGTAAAGGTAGCAGGTTAGTAGAAGGACTCCTTTATGGAAAAGAATCACATGCCCTACTCAAGAAAGGAGTTCTATGTGGAATGTCTCTAGGGTTCAAATAAAATGATTAACCCTAGAAGACATAACTTTTCAATTTGAAAGGACGAGAGCATTCAAGCAAGAGCACAGACACTTAGGGAGAGCACTTAAGCAAGATCTAGAGTTAGATTTTCTTGATTGTTCATGCTTGATTGGAAATCTTCTTAGAATCTTTGTTTAGGGACAACTATTATAAGAAGTTGTTTTCTTTGAGTGAGTTTTGTTGAGTGTGGGATTCACTCATAATAGTTTTGACATAAATTATGAGTTGTCAGTTGACATTGATTGAGTTTGACATAATAAAGAGTTGCTGAAATCCTATTAGTGTAGGTAGTGGCTATTTCTCCCATGAGCAGGGTATTTTTCAACTATAAGTTGGGTATCTTGCTTACTACTTTGAACTCCCTGTCTGGTATGGCTAACTGAACTAGGTTAACTCATGAAATATAGGTAGTTGTCTTTTTACGTGAGAGGAGGACAAGATAGTAGAACCATTAGGTAATTTAAAACCTTGTTCTTATCAATTTATATACTAACATTTGGATTTTTCTCAATTATATAAACCTTTCCTCATTTTGCACTTTCTCCCAATGACCTTGGTCCTTCATTAGTCAAATTTATTACTATTGTAGGGTGCATTTAGGATGTTCATATGTTTGTGTATGCTTTAGTATTAATACTAGGAGTTGGCATTATGTCAACACCATTAGAGTTTTAATATTGAAGACATTAACGCGTAACTCTAAACTTTAAATTTTTAGAATTGACTATGAAATTGGTTAGTTTTTGAGTCTAAGCTAGATGTGTAGTAATATGCATATTGCTAGTTTTAAAATCTTATTGTGATAACTTATTTGACTAGATCATGGTACTACAAATTCTATTTGAAAGGGAAAAGCGCAAGTGTTTGATCGATCATGACTCAACTAAGGCAACTGAATTTCTCAAACTTTGTTAAGTATATAGAATCTTATGATTCCTTGTGTTTGGTGTTGAGAATGATTTTGAAATATTGAGTTAGTGCTAATGTTGTATTAATACTATGTTGTTGTGAATTGTGCATTGTATTAAAATTTGGTCATCTCCTCATAGTGGTCTAAATATGTCTATTGCATTGATTTTGTGAAATGTGTTATATGAACTGAGAAAGAATAATAATTAAAGAAGGATGTACCATTTCAAGGGATGTGTCACACGTCGTGACAAATACTATAATTTGAGGGACGTGTCATATGCCACGACGGAGACTATAATTCGAGATATGTGTCATACGCCATGATCGATAATATGATTTGAGGGTCATATTGTACGCTACAATGGGTGTATGTTCTAAAAGTCCCCCACGGGTCTCAGAATGAGAGATAGGGGGTATATATCACTAGGCAAGACATGCATCATTATACCTAACATTATTGTAGTGCATTTATTGCATATTTTTATCATGTATGAACTTGTGAGTGTCTTTTGGGAATCTTATGATGTATGCACTTCATCCTTTGTGTTGTTCTATAATTATTGGCACTCACCCCTTGTTCCTACACTTTTGTAGATTACAAGCCCGAATCTTTGTGATACCGTTTATTCTTCCTTGTCTGAGGCTTCCTATGGATATTGGGTAAGGTAGCTGTTTGCCATCACAGTGGACTTCTCACTCCTATTTATGATTTGGTTCTATTTAGAGACAATAACATTTGAGAATCGTATTTTTCTTTCAAATCTATTATAATACACTAAGATGCGTGTGTATGTGACAACCAGGTTTTGGGGATTTTTAATTAAGTTGGCTTACTATCCGTAGTTAACCCTTTGTTTTTATTATTCTTTCGCACTTCATCATTATAAGTGGGGTTTTTGCGGACTTGTCTTGGTGGGGATAAAAGGAGTGCCATCATGCCTATTTTTTGGGTTGTGACATGTAGTATCACCAATCCACTGGCTAATCTTTACACATCTCTAGCCAACAGTCGCTATACAACCTGAATTGCTGCTAGACTTCCTACTCAGTGCATTAGCCTCCTCAAGTATCAATCTTATCAAGTCACCTACCTTAAGCACACAAATGCGACTCCCAATCCTCAAAATGCCATCAAAATCAAGCACCGCTTCCCTAGCTCCCCCCCTAGCCACTTTGTCGCAAATAAAACATAACTTCTCATCCTCAAATTGCGTCTCACAAATCTGATCCATCAAAGATGAGTGAGTCTCAATAAAAGCAAGCATCCCACTCCAGTCTAAAAGTTGTAATCTTACCAACCCATTAGCCAATCTCTGAACATATCTAGCCAATGATCGCTCCTAAACCCGAGTAGCTGCTAGACTCCCCATGCTGGAAGCCTTCATACATAATGCATCAGCCACCATATTGGCTATCCTAGGATGATAGAGAATAGCCAAATCATAGTCTTTTAGGAACTCAATCAAACTCCTTTGCCTCAAATTCAGATCTCGCTAGCTGAAACTGTACTATAAACTGCGATGGTTAGTAAAGATCTCATAATGGACCCTATATAGATAGTGATGCCACAAATTTAACACAAACACAACCCCAATGACTTAATTCTTCTCATAGGCCTTCAACTGTAATAAGCAATAACCTACCTTTTCTACATCAATACACCACCTGACTCCACTCCTAAAATATCACAATGAACCTTAAAATCAACACCCTCCTCCGACAAGGTCAAGATAGGAGCTGTAGTCAATAATAGCTTAAGCTTTTGAAAGCTTTCTTCACAGTCACACACCAGTGAATTATCACTTTTGTTTGAGTAACTATAGTTAGTGGAGCTGCAATTATAGAGAAGCCCTACACAAATTGGTGATAATAACCAGCAAATCCTACAAAGCTATGAATCTTTGTAGCTGAGGTGGGCCTTGTTAAACCTCGAACTACCTCAATCTTCTTTGTTTCAACTAGAATGCGCTCCTTGGAGACCACATGAACAAAGAATGCCATAGAACTCAACCAAAACTAACACATGGAGAATTTAGAATAAAGCTTATCCTCCCTAAGCCTCAGATGACATCGTTGGTCTTGGAATATAACAAGATGTCATCAATAAATACTATCACAAAAGAATCCATATACGAACAAAACACCATGTTCATCAGCTCCATAAATGTAGTAGGGGAATTAGTCAAACCAAAGGACATAACAAGAAACTCATAATACATACCTAGTCTGAAAGTCTATCTTAGGAATATCATATGGTTGAATCCATAGCAGATGGGTATCCAGACCTCATGTCAATCTTAGAAAACAAAGAAGCTCCCCGAAGCTTTTCAAACACGTCATTAATATGAGTAAGTGGCTACTTGTTCTTGACAATCACCTTGTTTAACTTCCTTTAATCAATACATATTCTCATGAATCCATTCTTCTACTTCACAAACAAGAATGGGGGCACCCCAAGGTGAAACACTAGGGTGAATAAATTTTTTGCTTAGTAGATCTTAGAGCTACTCTTTTAGCTCCCTCAACTAAAATAATAGAGTCATACGATATAGAGTGACAGGAATAGGCTTAGTACCGGGCTCAAGATTGAAAGCAAAATCAATATCATTCTATCAGGAGGGACTCCCAGTAGATCAATAGGAAACATATCTGGAAACTCACAAATCACCAGAATAGACTCCATAGAAGGTAACTCAGCAACAATATCACAAATAAAATCTAAGTAAGCCAAAACCCTTTGTCAATCAACTTTTGGGCCTGAATATAAGATATAACTCTATTAGGATAAGAATATTTCAAACTTGCCCACTCTATCCTCTATTTACTTGGCGTGGCTAAGGTAATGGTCTTGGCATAACAATCAAGAATAGCACGATATGGAAATAGCCAATCTATACCCAGAATAACATCAAAATCTACCATATCCAATATAATCATATCCACCCAAGTCACATAACTAGCCAAAGTCATAAGACAAGATTGGTACACCCAATCCACTCTTATGGACTTAACTACTAGGGTCAAACATGAATAAACATAGATATAGTATCACATGGAAACTCAAACCCCAATGAGAAATATGCAGATACATATGAATAAATGGAGCGAAGATCAAATAATACAGATGCAGAGAGATTGCAAATTGGAATAATCCCTGTAATGACAACATTAGAGGCCTTCACTTTGGGTCTACCTAGGAAAGCATAGCAATGGCATCCCATCCTCTACTAGTAGAAGGTACACCTCTACCACCAGAATATGCGGAAGTATTACCTTCTCCTCTACCTCTGGTGTGTCCACCTCTATCGGCCTATCCTCTACCTCATCCCCTAGTCTAAGGGGCTTAACTTCTAGCTGATGGTACTAGATCTCTGACTAGTGCTATAGAGTAAGAATTGTTGGGCCTAGAATAAGACTACATGGGCCACATTTGAACCATATCATAAGGATATCCACACCTAAAGCAAGATCTAGTGGTGGACAACTGCTGTGATGAAATAGAAGAGATATTGTAGCCACTTTGGCCCGCAGGCCTCTGGTGTGAATTGGAGGTGCTATGGTCAAAACTGTAAGAATAGCAAGGACTTTATCCTTCCTTTGCAGCTGGCAAAGGTACATAAACCCCATGGTACTGAAATGAACCACATCCCCTAGTCATACCTCTGCCTTCTGATGATGCACGCAAGAACTGTCCTAATGTAAGAATCTTTTGAGGGTCTCCAAACTCCTCTCTCTGCATAAGCTCCACCTCCTTAGTAGTACTAACCATTGACTGAAAAGATGCTCCATCTCTAGATACACAAATAACTGACTATCTGATAGAATACGCAATTCCTCTAGCAAATCGATGAACTCTCTCTTCCTTTATAAGCATAATAGTTGTAGCATACTAGGCAAACTTATGAAAACAGATCTCATACTCTAAGACTTTCATAGTGCCGTATCTCAAACTCTTAAATCTAAAATGGCTCTCCTCACAGACACTCTAAGGAACAAATCGAATATAGAAGGCAATAGAAAATACCTCCCAAGTTATCAGAGGAGTACCTACTGGAAATGACCCCAAATAAGTCCTTTACCACTCCTTGGTTTGCCCATAAAGCTGGAGGGTAACATATCTTACACCATGAATCTCTACCAACCCATGGTCTTTTGTGACTCCCGGCATGTAACTAAAAACTTATATGCATCCTTGGTTTTTCACCCTTGAAATAAAGTAGTTCTATCTTTCTAAACCTCTCATATCTGTGTTGGTCTTCATTAAAGAAGATTGGTGGTGAAGGGATCTTAATAGTAGGTGTTTCGAGTGGATATTCTAACTGTTCCTGGCTATAGAGGCCTCCTGTTGACCCTGAGGCTGAACCCTAATCTGTGTACATAAAGTACCTAATGTACCAGCTAGGCCACCTACCTAGCCCATAGTCTCAAAATACTCAAACTCTCATAAGTGTAACCTGCAGTAATGGTACTGAAGCATAGTCATGAGGAACCTGCTCCTCTCTAGGCTCCACAACTTGTTCATGGGAGATACCTTGCTCATAATCTCTCATTGTTTCTGCTCCTCGGCCCCAACCTCTACCTTGGCTTCTAGCTTGGCAACTACCCCTAACTGGGGTTTCAATAGTAGTCTCAGGGACTACCTTACCTCATTCATTAGTCATTGTAGCACTATTCATTTCCATTTTCCAAAAGGACACACGACCACTTATCACTTAAACAAAACCTACATATGAATTGATTAGAAAGAAGCAAAAGACGATCTTTTCGTAGGTGTTTTCCCCCTCTTAACAGTCTTTATAGCCTCTAAAGATAAGTAAGAGACATCTTTGCACCAATCCTGAAGACTCTACCAGACTGGGCTTATACACTTGTGAGACCCATAAACCTAGGGCTCTGATACCAAATTATCATAACCCAAAATCTAGGTATGATGGTAGTCACCTAACCCACTAACGCAAGTCATCCCAAAACCTAAATAACTCATTAACATATAAGAGTAGAATATAAAACAATCAAATATAATAAGTAAGCATGGGAAAACCAAAAGCTATAGCCATCCTAGAATTGGTGTCACATATACAAGTTGCCAACAATCAAAATATACAAATGACATACAAAATGTCAATCTTTAGTCCCCAAATAAAACATAACATAAAATAGAATTCTCAAAGGTATGCCAAAGAGATAAGCAACTACCTCTCGAAAGATCCAAAATCTTGATCCTGTAATGAAGAATGTCTAGCAAGAGGGACCACACTCACAACCTACAAAAACGTAGCAAGGGATGAGCACCAAGCAACAAGGTATTCAATAAATGAAATGAACCTAATGTAAGCAATGATGAACACAAGTACTCTTATCCACCTTATCACAAACCATCGAACTACACACCTATACTCAGAAAAGTCCCTGCACAATACAATATACAAATCATATAAATATATACTCATCGTATAGCTTTGTATCTTCAAATATCTAATTAATACTTAATGTCAAATGGTACAGTAGATATCCAGTATCATAAATAATTTTAGGTGATTCACAACTCTCATGCAATACACATAATAATATCAAAGAAGGAAAGATATGAGATAGAGTAGATGCCATGAGATGTAAATAATGCAATGTAATGTCAAATAATTGTGATGCATGTCTGTCTCATGATACACATCCGCTAATAATATCAATGTCAGAACGAAACCCATAGGGGTCATACAAAGACCATGTACCCATGAACATTGCCAATAATGACCTTGGCAAATGCTCACCTGGCAAAAAATGAGCTCGGCCACAATATCATCTAGTATATTACCTCAGTTTGCTCGCAACAACCTCGATAAATCCTCAACCAGTAAAGACCTTGGCCACCAATCTATGTGTCACCTTAGCCATCTCACGGTCATAGCCATCATAAGTATTAATGCCTAAATACTAGTGAATCTGATATACACAATCTCAGTTTCATCACAATTTCAATACAATCGTAATTTAAATGTCATCACTATCTTAATATCATTCACATCTCAATATAGGTACCATCTAAATATCAATATCAAATAATTTACAATATCATATGTATTAAAAATCCACCATTAATTCACAAGTCAAGATTTCACTATATGAATAACATCTCATCGAATCACATGATCAAAGGTTATGTGATACAATTCTACCTCAAAGTACTCAATTCACACGTATAGGAGCATATAAGTTTCAATTAAACATAACAAAAGGTTAGAAGTTCATTTGTGATAGTACAAGTCTTAAATCAAGTTAAATCACCACAATCTATTTAAAATTTAGCTTCACAATCACATAATGAATCTAATCACACTAAAATCATGAAATTTGGGTGAAAAAGGCAAAACAGTCAAAATTATCATGCCAAAAAAAGTAACAAGAATCTACAATTTAATATATGATAATGTTTTCCAAGTAACAAAAACTTCAACTGTGAAAACTATTTCAAAAATGGAGTTAAAATGAGCTCAAAATCACCATTTTAGCATTAAGAATCAAAGTCTGAAAAATGCCCAAATTTCTCAATTTAAAACACCAAATTCTATGTTGAAAACACAATTTAATCAATGAAAATTAAAGAAATAGGCTACAAAATAGTTAACCAATAAATTTGCCTTGAAAAACCTTGAAGGTTATCTAAAAAATAAAACTTGGAGTGTTGAAAATAGTGAAAAATTGCTAATCCTGACATTTTAAGAAGTTAAACTATTTCAATTGTTTTTAACACTCCAAGAATGCAGATGAGGACCTGCAAACACAAAGGTCACATGGAGCTGACCCTACGTGAACACGTGGTCCACCTAAAAGAACACGAATGTCAAGGCCTTCCCAACTCCACGAATGGCGACCCTTTATTGATGGAGTTGTGAACGAATTAAGTCTTCCATGAATGTTTCTTGAAGGTTTTTCTAAAATCCTAATGTATTCCTATATAATGAAATGACTCCAAAAAGTGCCCGAAAATGTGCCTCGGAAGTGCCTAGAATCATAATTTCCATATATCTTAAAATTCGTGCGTCATATCAAAAATCTGACTTCATATTCAAGTTCAGGGGATCAAATTGAGTGGCAAATGGGTCTAACACCAATTTAAGATCAAATAATTAGCAATTTCAAATTTCCAAAATGCGAATTCCAGTGAGCTCTGTGCGCCCCTAGCGCGATGCAGCCAGGGCGTGCAAATGTGTGTTTTTGTTGACTATTTTGCTTGTCTGGTCCAAGACTTTTAAGTCTTTGGCCTAAGTGTTCCCAAACGTAAAGATACCTATACTTATCCATTTTTCACCCTCATATCATTCTAAACATTCCCCAATACTCATTCAAACACTTTGCCAAAATTTACTCCTAAACTCAAGTGTCAAAACTCATTCAAATTTAAAAGTTCTTATTCAAGCTTCAAGTCTCCATCTCCAATCTTCATCAAGTTCATCTCCAAAGCTAAGGTATGTGGGTTTCTTTCATTAGTTCCTTTAACCCATGATGCCTAAGCTTCCTTTTCTTAAAAATTGCATGGTTTAAAATTGATTTACCCATGGGTCTTTTTTATTAATAAATTCACTGCATACTAAGTTGGGGTTTATGAAATTGTAACTGTTTTACTAAATTTTTACTATGAATCTAAGATCTATTGTAAGATTTGATGAAGGGTTTTGATGTATATTACTTGAGGGTGTTACCAAGTATCTATTGATGGTTTTACATGGAATTTTCATGCATGATATCAATCTTGAATTGTATGGTTTTACACTAGCACTACAAACCCACCAAATGTTTGATAAAATGTCTTGATTCTAATTTCTTGAGGAGTTGAAGGTCTAGTACATATCTTATGAGTTAAATAAATATATGATGATGAAATGAATGTATATATATGGTATTTTGTATAAGGTGTTGTGAGTTGACCAAGCCTATCTCGGGGGGTTATAGGCCCGGGCACCATATCGAGAGGTTGGTACCTTGGTCCCTAGCTTGAGGGGTTATGGGCCCGGGTAACCACATCAAGAGGTTGGTATTTTGGTCCCTAGCTTAGGGGTGGTAGGCCTAGGTAACCACATCGAGGGGATGGTACCTTGGTCCCTCGCTCGGGGGTTAGGAGGCTCAGGTAACTATATTGAGGAATTGGTAACTTATTTACCACATCGAGGGGTTTGTACCTTGGTCCCTAGCTCGACGGGTGGTAGGCCCTGTAGCCATATTGAGGGGTTGGTACCTCATTAACCATTTTGAGGGGTTTGTACCTCATTCGCCTCTCTAAGAAGGTGGTAGGCCTTGGATATTCTACATTAACGGTCACTTGCTACACATGTATTATGCCTTATATAAGCATGACTTTACTCCAAGCATCATTCCTACATACTATCTTACTATTATGTTATTTATTGAATATTATTATGTATTTTGCCTATGATGTCTACCTATTATTACATTGCATCCTACATACTTAGTACATTCAGATGTACTAATACATACTTTATGCCTACATGATGCTACCATTTAGTAACCGAAGCACCACTTGATCATCCTCTTCCTCCATGTGGCTAGTTCTATTATCTCTCAAGCTTGTTGGTAAGTCCTCCATTCCAGGGATGTTGCTTATGATCTCTTGTTATGTACGAAGACTATATTTCTTTTGTTTATGTATTGACTATGAGGGTGAGCCTAATTGCTTGTCATGGCCCCCGCTCTTATCTATGTAGTAGAGGTGTTGTTGGACATGTCATGTCTCTATGCTAAGAGCCTTGACTCTATTGTTTTGATTTCTATGGTATGAAAGTGTTCCATTAGCACTGGTTGTCCCAATGTATTTTCTCTTGATGTTTGTTTTATTGCTTCCACGACCAAGGATGTGTAATGATTTTCTAAGAGGCTTACTTTGGGTCCTTTCGGGTTCCCCTTGTGTCGTGTCACGTCTTTGCCCTAGACTTGGGTCGTGATAAACTTGGTATCAAAGTACTAGGTTGTTAGATCCTCAGAGTCCAACACACCGCGTCAATTAGAATCTTGTTTATGGTTGTGTTGTGTATGAAAACTATGAGCTAGAGGATATGGGGCGTTTAGGAAATATTTCCCTTCTTCTTACTCGATATCGTGCTACAGAAGTTGAAGTAAGGTTTTTCCGCCTAATGATTGTCCTTTGCTATGCTAAATTATACTAAACACGAGAGGGAGAAGAGCCTGCACACCCGAGGAGAAACCCGCTAATAGGGAGATTCGAAATGCTCTCACTTTGCTTGCACAAGACATGCTCCTACACCAACATCTCAAGTGAGAGACTTTATGAGAATGAATCCCCTAGAATTCTATGGGTCAAAGGTTATTGAGGAACCTCAAGAGTTCATAGATGAGGTCTACAAGATTTTAGCTATCATAGGTGTGAGGTCGGAAGATAAGGCGAAATTAGTGGCCTACCAACTCAAAGGGGTAGCACAAATATGGTACCATGAATGGAAGGGAGAGAAGAGAGTCAACTATGTGATGCTTTGGGAGGAGTTCAAGGTGGTGTTTGTTAATTGGTTCTTCCTCCTTGAACTTAGGAAAGCCCAGTTGGTAGAATTCATGAATTTGAGATAAGGGTCTATGAGTGTAAGGGAGTATCCCCTCAAGTTCAACCAACTTTTAAGTTTGCTCCATATTTGGTGGCCGTCTCAAGATCTAGAATGAACAATTTTGTGATGGGTGTTTCCAACTTGGTTAGTGAGGAGTGCTGGTCTGCCAAGTTAATTAGTGACTTGGACTTGTCACATTTGATGACCTATGCTGAACAAATAAAAGAGGAGAAATTGAGAAAGAGAAGGGGTGGTGAGGTCAAGAGAGCACGTTTTGAGGGTAAGTTCTAAATTCGAAAGGGTGGCCAATTTCATCAAGACCAAAGGTCCTCTCTTGCTCCCATAGGAGGTTTTCCAATTACATTCCAAGGGCCCAAGGTGTTGGTGGTGTGGGTCCTATTGATGTGTGTTCGAATTATGGTAAGGGTCAAGGTGGCCCATGCTTGAGGAATACCGGTGCTTGTTATGGTTATGGGGAGGTGGGGCATAAGGCAATAGATTATCCTAGAAATCACAATAAGGGTAAGAAGGTTCGTCTATAAGGTTCTAATGTGGTTCCTTTAGGGAGAGGTGGCCGACAAGATGGTGCCCCTAGGAACAATAGGTTTTATGTTCTACATGAGAGGCAAGGGGTTGAGAAGGTTCCCGATGTCATCACGGTATGTTGAAAATCTTTGATTTTGATATGTATGCATTAATTGATTTGAGTGCCACTCTTTCTTTTGTTACCCCCTTTGTTGCCAAAAAGTTCCATGTTGACCCCAAATTGTTATATGAGTGATATGAGGTGTCTACTCCTATTGGTGCATTGATTATTGCTAGGAAGGTTTATAGAGATTGTCCTATTTTCATTTTGTATAGAATATTGTCTTGTGATCTTGTTGAGTTGGACATGGTTGATTTTGATATCATTCTTGGCATGGATTAGTTGCATGCGTACTATGCCTCTATTGATCGTAGAATCGGTAGGGTCAAGTTTCAATTCCCAAATTAACCCATCCTTGAGTGGGAGAGTCATGATGTGGTGGTCAAGGGTAGGTTCATCTCTTGGATTAAAGCCCGTAAGTTGATCTCTAGGGGATGTCTTTACTATCTTGTGAGGGTTAGGGATGTGGAGTCCAAAGTCCTTCCCAAATATGTATTGACTACCGACAACTTTATTAAGTCACCTTCAAGAATAGATATCCTCCTCCAATAATTGATGATCTGTTTGACCAATTGCAAGGCGCTAGACATTTCTCTAAGATTGATCTTCGGTCCAGGTATCATCAAGTGAAGATGAGGGAGTGTGATATTCATAAGGCAACCTTCCATACTAGGTATGGGCACTATGAGTTTGTTGTTATGTCTTTTGGGTTGACCAATTAATGGACCTCATCAATAGGATCTTTAAACCCTTCCTTGATTCATTTTTTCTGATATTCATTGATGATATTTTGATCTATTGCATAGGGTTCGTTTGAGGGTTGTATTGCAAAGATTAAGGGAAGAGAAGCTATATGCCAAATATGAGAAGTATGGATTTTGGTTGAGGGAGGTTTCATTCATAGGACATGTGGTGTTAGGGGATGGTATTAAGGTGGATCCTAAAATGACTGATGTGATTAGAAATTAGCCTAGACTATTGACCCAATCAGATATTAAGATCTTCTTAGGCTTAGCGGGTTATTATCGAGGATTTGTGAATGGGTTTTGTTCTATTGCTTCTCTCATGACTAAATTTGCTCAATAGAAGACCAAGTTTGTATGGACCAATGAGTATGAGAGAAGCTTCCAAACATTGAATGATAAGTGTGTGTTCGCTCCTATTTTTTCACNTTTGCATTAAAGATTTGGCGTCACTACTTGTATGGGGTGCATGTTGATGTATTCACCAATCATAAGAGCCTCCAATATGTCTTCACTCAAAAAGATCTTAACTTGAGGCAACGGAGATAATTAGAACTCCTTAAGGACTATGTTATGAGTATGCAATATCATCCGGGTAAGGTTAATGTGGTGGCAGATATTTTGAGTATGGTGTCTATGGGTAGTCTAGCTCATGTTAATGGTGGTGAGAAGGAGGTGGCTAGAGAGGTCCATCATTTGGCTAGATTGGGAGTTAGGTTGGAAGAAGTAGGGTAATGGTGGTGTTATTATAGTTGGTGGTTCTAAATCTACATTGGTTGAGGAGGTGAAAGCTAAGCAAGATCTTGATCCTTCTTTGTTATAATTGAAGACCTTGGTTGGTGATGGAAAAGTAGAGGTTTTCTCCCAAGGGGAAGATGGTGCACTTAGATACTAAGGTAGGTTGTGTGTGCATTGTTTTTATGGCTTGAGAGAGAATTCTTGATGAGGCTCACGGTTCTTCCTATTCTATTCACCTCAGGTCTAAAAAAATGTATAAGGATTTGAGGAGTATGTTAGTTTTTACATCCATGACTTAGTGCAATTGTATGGGTTTCCTTTATCCATCATATAGGATCGTGAAGCTCAATATACTTCATATTTTTTTGGAGGTTTTCCAAAAGGGTCTTGGTTCAAAGGTTAAACTTAGTACGACCTTCCACCCTCAAACGGATGGCCAAGCCGAAAGTACTATCCAAAAACTTGAAGACATTCTTGGGGCTTGTGTATTGGAGCTCAAGGGTTGTTGGGATGATCATCTTTGGTTGATTGAGTTTGCCTACAATAATAGCTATCATTATAGCATCGGTATGGCTCCTTTTGAGGCCCCTTTATGTTAGACTCTGTAGATTACCGGTTAGGTAGTTTGAAATTGGTGAGGTGGCTTTGTTGGGACCAGATCTGGTTATGGAAACTCTTGAGAATGTTAAGATGATTAGGGAGAGGTTGAAAACAGCTTAAAGTCGCCAAAAGTCCTATGCCAATATGAGAATAAGGGACCTTGAATTCAAAGTTAGTGATTAAGTGTATTTGAAAGTGTTACCCATGAAGGGTGTGGTCCATTTTGGTATAATAGGAAAGTTGAGACCTAGATATATGGGCCCTTATAGGGTGATGAGAAGGATCAAAATGGTGGCCTACGAGTTAGATTTGCCTAGATAGATGGAATTGCTTTATCCGATCTTTCATATGCCTATGTTGAGAAAGTGTGTGGGTAACCCCAATGTCATTATGCCTCTTGATGTTGTGGGGTAGTTGAAGACAACTTGACTTATGAAGAGGTTATGGTTCAGATTTTGAATAGGCAAGTAAAGAGATTGAGGAACAAGGATGTGGCTTCCATTAAGGTCCTTTAGAGGAATTATCTAGTTGAAAGTGCTACTTGGGAGGCCGAAGCAGACATGCAAAAGTGATGTCCTTATCTTTTCCACACCACTTAAGCCTAAGGTATCAATCTATGTCCACTATGTAATTTCAAGTCTAATTTCAGCCCATGACGTATGCATACATCCATGATGATTTTACACTTACGATGTGATTTTTGAAATGATGTTTAAGTGCATTATTGCATTCTTTTGTGGGATGAAACTGTCATGTTTGTGTCTCTCAAATATGTTTCTGTAACATTCGGGGATGAATATTCCTAAGGGGGAGACATTGAAATGACCCCAACAAGTGCCCAAAAATGACTTGAAAGTGCCTAGAATCGTAATTTTGATATATCTCAAAATTTGTGTATGATATCAAAAATCTGACTTCATATTCTTGTATAGGGGGTCCAATTGAGTGGAAAATGGTTCTAACCTAGATTTAAAAGAAAACGATTAGCAATTTCAAATTTCCAAAATGGGAATTTCAGTGAACTTTGCGCACCCCTGGTGCGACGCGGCCAAAGCACGCAGATATGTATTTTTGTTGACTATTTTGCTAGTCTGGTCCAAGACTTTTAAATCTTGGGCCATAAGTGTTCCCAAACATAAAAATACTTATACTTAGCCATTTTTTTCACCCTCATATCATTCTAAACATTCCTCAATACTCATTCAAATACTTTGCCAACATTTTACTCCTAAACTAAAGTCCCAAAACTCATCTGGGTTTAAAGATTCTCATTCAAGCTTCAAGTCTCCATCTTCAATCTTCATCAAGTTCATCTCCAAGGAGAAGGTATGTGGGTTTCTTTCATGGGTTCCTATCACCCATGAAGCCTAAGCTTATTTGTCTTAAAAATTACATGGTTTAAAGTTGATTTACTCATGGGTTTTATTCATTATGAATTTCACTGCACACTATGTAGGGGTTTATGAGATTATGACTATTTTACTATGTTTTGGGCAATGAATCTAAGAATTATTGTAATATTTGATGAAGTATTTTGATGTATATAGCTTCAGGGTATTACCAAGTATCTATTGATGGTGTTACATTGGATTTTCATACATGATGACACCCTCGAATTGCATGATTTTACACTAGCACTACACACCCTCCAAGTGTTCGATAAAAAATCTGGATTATGATTTCTTGAGGAATTAAAGGTCTAGTACATATCTTTTGAGTTGAATGACTATATGATGACAAAATGAATGTATATATATGGTATTCTGTATATGGTGTTGTGAGTTGACCAAGCCTAGCTCCGGGGGTTATAGGCCTAGGTAACCACATCGCGGGGTTGGTACCTTGGTCCCTAGCTTAGGGGGTGGTAGGCCAGGGTAACCATATTGAGGGGTTGGTACCTCATTTACCACATTAAGGGGTTTGTACCTTGGTCCCTAGCTCAGGGGGTGGTAGGCCTGGGTAATTATATTGAGGGGTTGGTACCTCATTTACCACATTAAGGGGTTTGTACCTTGGTCCCTAGCTCAGGGGGTGGTAGGCCTGGGTAATTATATTGAGGGGTTGGTACCTCATTAACCATTTTGAGGGGTTTGTATCTCATTCGCCTCTCTAAGGAGATGGTAGGCCTTGGATCTTCTACATCGAGGGTCACTTGCTACACATGTATTATGTTCTATATAAGCATGACTTTACTCCAAGCATCATTTATAAATGCCATCTTGCTATTATGCTATCTATTGAGTATTATTATGCATTTTGCCTATGATGTCTATCTATTGTTGCATTGTATCCTACATACTTAGTACATTCAAATGTCGTAATGCATACTCTACACCTACATGATGTCACCATATAGGAACCGGGGCACCGCTTGATCATCTACCCCCTCCACGTGGCTCATTCAATTACCTCTCTAGCTTGTTGGTGAATCCTCCATTTCGAGGACGTTACTTTTAATCTATTGCTATGTACAAAGACCATCATTCTTTTGTTTATGTATAGACTATGAGGGTGAGCCCTATTGCTTGTCATGGCCCCCGCTCTTATCTATGTAGTAGAGGTGTTGCTAGACATGTTATTATCTATACTAAGAGCCTTGACTCTATTGTTCTTGATGTCTATGGTATGAAAGTGTTCCCTTATACCCGGTTGTCCAAATTTAGTTTCTCTTAATGATTGTTTTATTTCTTCCGCGACCAATGATGTGTAATGATGTTCTAAGAGGCTTGCTTGGGGTCCCTTCAGGTTCCCTTTGTGTCGTGTCACGTCTAGGCCATAGGCTTAGGTCGTGACATAGAATTTGCATGTATTACAGTTTTTAAGAATCAACTTCTTGAAATTGATTATTTTTCTATTCTACATACACCCTAGAATGAATTTTTGTTATTTTACATATTGTACTTAAATAGGTATGCATGAGTATGATTTGAGCCTAAAGAGTCTATAGAATTCCTAAATGCTTTAACTCTACTTATGTTTCCTGAACACTATAAGTTAGAATGATGCCCGATAGAGAGTTTATGAGTCATGATTTAATCCTAAAAGAATGTTCCTAACCAAAGATTTGATAGTTGATATAATGAATTGCGTTGACAAATGTCCAATGAGATTAGTTGAATGAGTTAACCATAGTGTTGATCTCTTATGAGCAAGTTGAGTCTTGGGAGGTGTGTTAAGCATCAAATTGAGTAAAATTAAGTCCAACTCAAACTCAATAACTACATAGCCAGTGTATGAGAGCATTGAACCATAAAATCAGATTTTTCCCTATTGTCACAAAAAGAGGAGTTGATATTATTGATTGTTGATTCACTAATGGGATGACCTTTACCCTTGTAAAGTATTGGATGGATGTGACAAAAACATTGCTTCATTATATCATTTTCAGCTCATAAGTGATGGTTGTCGGTTAGAAAAACTCCTATATAGGTCTTGATAGTACTCTAAACTGTATTCTTACTTTAGACTCTTAACTAGTTGATTGAGTTTGTTACTTTTTGAGTCGAGCTATTTGAGTTGATGTTATTCTACTTGCACATGTTTCATTGTATGATTTTACATACTTACACATTCTACATACTAATGTTCATTTGGGCCTGCATCTTTTCATGATGTAGAGATAGGTAATAGCGGTCATCAACAAGCACCCCATTGAGGATCCAGTTGTATTCTGCTGATTATTGAGTCCTCTGCTTTTAGAGGATAACATTTTTTTCTAGCTTTAAGTTTAGACTTCTTTTATTCTATTTCGAGGTGGTCATGGATTTATTATTGGCACCATTTAGTCAGATAATTTTGGAGGCTTCATATACTAGACTGTCAAGTTGTGATTGGATTATATTTTTGGCTAGTTTTTTTCATATTTGTCTTTACTTAGTTGATTGATAGATTGTTTGGACTTTGGACTTTCATTATCAAATTATTATTGCTTTCATTAAGTAATCTTTATTATTGTGTCTTCTATCATTAGATTGCGATTGAATAAATGTAAAGAGGTCAAGTGGTTTGCATCGGGGATAGCAATAATTTTGAAGTGCGGGCAATGCCAAAGGTACCCTCTCGGGGCGTGACATCTTCTCAATAGAGTCATACCATGCTTCAATAATTAGAAAGGGTTGTTGATATTCATTGAAAGAAGATAACAAAAATTATTAAAAGTGATGCTAGCTTTTTCATTAAATTTGTCTCTACCAACGGAGTTTTATATTAGTTACTTTTAGAACATCCAGAAGGATGCATATTTTGTTGAATCACAAGCAGACCAAGTCAATGAGGATTCAGTGTGGATCTTTTGGATGCAAGCTAAGGAGCAACATCCATCACAATCAAGCCATATTTGAAGTTTATGTGTTTGGCCAAAATTGGATTTGTCAATTTTCTTGGTCTATGATCTTTTCCATCGATCATATTATAAGAAAGGGACAACTGTTGATGATCAATTTTTGGCGTAACATTTTTAAAAATTCATACATTTAAGTTTTTTCCTTAAAGTAGTGTAAATTACATTTTCTACTATTTTAGACTAATTCATCAACGATTATCCTTGTTTTCAAAATATTTAGATTTTAACAAGTTCAGTTTGAATTTTAATTTATTTTAATTTTTAATTATTATCATAATCTACAAATATAAAATATAATTTAGTTTTATTAAATCATAATATTGTATTAAATTGCACTTTTTATTTATCACTGGTGATGTATTTTCGTATTCATTTTAGTAATTTTAGCTCAATCTAATAATTTAGTTTTACACAGGTAAATAATTTTGCATACATAGATATTTAACCAGCCCATGGTTTTGAGCCCTTATTTTGAGCCCATTAGATTTTAGGTTTATGGTTACAATGATAAAATCGTGGTGGATAATGTTAGGAGGAATCATTTCTAAATAAGAAAAATCCAAAATTTTCTCTCCTTTCTTGCCCTCAACCTCACGCTCCACCGGCGAACACTCAATGCCACCCTCGTCTCTAATAAAACTAAGGAGCTCCAGCAAACCACAACCATTGACGCCATTGTTGTTCGAGTATCTTATAGATATAGCCAAAAGTTTAATACTTTGGTAAAGATTTCAACCACATAGATTATTTGCTCTTTTGTTGAGTTTATTTTGATGCTTCTGTGAATATAGGTTAATATTAGCGGTTCCATTTGAGTTAATTGTGTTATCTTTCAAATAGTGTGTGCCACTGTTTTGTTTGTTTATTAATTAATTATAATTTATTGTTGTCCATATCTTTCTATTTCTCTAGTTACTTTTAGTTTAAGTTTTGATCAGTTGTTAGGGGATACATTGTCCCTTTGACACTTGGGGAAACTAAACACCACATAGTTCCTCCTCCCAAAATAGCTGGTCTGCAGAAGAATCAGATAATCTGAAAAGTTTCTTCCATGCCATCGTACACAGTGATAGCCTGCAACTAACACATAAGTTAAAAAATTTAAGTGTTGAGTTTATAAAATCAAATATATGGAACATGTAACTGGGCAATTAATTTATGGACTAAGAAACCTCAAACTAATTCCATTTACTTCTATAAATTTTAGCATGTCCATATTATTGAAAGAGAAAACACACTTCGATCATTAATTAACCTAGCCTCTAAAAGAAATTAGGGAAATACAAAAGAAATGTGCTTGATAGAACCAAACCCGTATACTTAGAAAGTTAGGAAAGATGTGCTTGATCTCCAAAATCACATATGAACAAATCGAAAAGAGGAGTCCAATTTGTTCATCTACATTAAGCTGGTGGTGCTCCATTTGACACTCACTTACTTTTTCACTCTGCTTTGGCAAAACAGATGGATTTGTAAAGCCAATCTATGATTACCAGATGCACATCTCCAATTCAACAATGAATTGTCCATTTCCTTTTCCCATTCTTCTTTCGCTAAGGGTTGAGGTTCCTAATCTTCAAACTTGAATACTAAAGGAAGTGTTTCTTTGATAGGGATATGTTCCTTTTTTTACAAGAAGTGTCGTCAATGTTTTGTATGGAATCAAAAACAAACTTCCAATATTCACAATCTTCAAGAATATTCTTTTGAGCCTTTTGAACAGCAACATTTTCTTTAGACGAGGATTTAGACTTCTTCTAATCATAGACGAGGATTTAGACTTCTAGAATCTTCTTTCCATCGACTTCATAATCCTTGTTAGACTTTCATCACTTAGAAGAACAGAGCCTTTGTTGTGCTTTTCACTCTCAAAAGCAACTGAAGGACTCCCCAATTGGAGATCCATAAAGAAAAGTCATCCCGTGTGAGTCCCATCGCTCACCAATTTTACACACCCACCCTCACAAATTACGAATTCTCCTTTGGTATACTCAGGTTGGTTGCAACATTGACACAAGTATCTTGAAACATAGGCCTCCCTTGAATCCGTAAATCCTCGTCTAAAGAGAATGTTTTTATTTAAAAGACTTGGAAGAAGATTCTTCAAGATTCTGAATTTTTGTAGTTTGTTTTGGATTCGATATAAAACATTGATGAAACTTTTTCGGAGAAAAAAGGAACAAGTTCCCGTCAAAGAAACACTTCCTTTTAGTATGAAGATTAGAAACCTCAACCCGCAGAGAAAGAAGAATGGGAAAAGGAAATTTGCTATCTCTATGTTGAATTGAAGATATGAATTTTGAAATAACAGATTGGATTTACAAATCCATCTGTTTCACTGAAGCAGAGTGAAAAGTAAGTGACTGTCTAATGGGGAACCACCAGCTTAATCTGGATGAAAAAAATTAAACTCATTTGTTCAGTTTGTTCACATGTGATTTTTGAGATCAAGTACATCTTCCCTAATTTTGTGAGTACACAAGTTTTGTTCTGTCCAACACGTTTCTTTTGTATTTCTCCGATTTCTTTTATAAATAGGATAATTGATGGTCAAAGTGTGTTTTCTCTTTCAATTAAATTGGCATGCTTAAATTTTTAGTAGTATATGTAATTAGTTTGAGGTTTCCTAGTCCAATAATTAATAACCTAGTTACATGTTCCTTATATTTGATTTTATCAACTAAACACTTGAATTCTTGAACGTATGTGTCATATGCAGGCTAATAGACCTTGACAAAGGCATGCAAGAAAATATCACTGAGAGTCACCATCATTCTTGGATGTTGATGGATTCAGAGTTTTTGATTCATCTGCAGACCAAGATTCTCCTATTTTGGGAGGAGGAACTATGTCGGATTTAGTTTCTCCAAGTGTCAAAGCTACAAGGCATTAGCTATGCGGTTAATAAGTGGAATGCACTAGATGTCTGCTCTTAGGTTGTATTTTGTTGAAATAGTTTCAAAACAAATGTTTTGCACCTTTGAGCATGCATTGAACCTTTAATTATACCTTGTCAAAAATTCGATAGTCACAGCTTAGATGCTTTCAACAATCATCCGCTCCGCACTTGGTTAACCAACATTTGTGGTGGCACTATAACTAGTATTTTAGAGGTGCATCCTTCCCGGTTCTATCATAACAGGGAAAGGACATCTCAATTATTTATCAGAAAATGTGTTTTCTTTTCTTTGATTTTCTTAATGATCTTTTATTAGAGACGTTGTTTTTGTTTAATCAAAAATGATTTTATAATTTCAGAATCCTCATTCAATATAAATGGATATATACTCGATCAATATATTTTGCATCTTGTCATTTTTCCATTCAATTTGGGTGGAGAAATTTTGTGTTATGTCTGGTAATACTTCATAATATCCAAATTAAATTTGCAACTTCCTATTTCTAAAATTTGTAAAAAAAAAACAATATTTGACTACTTAAATAATGCATTACATAAACTACAAAAATTTCATTATTGTTTCAATTTATTTTAGTTACATATTTCTCAAGTACTAAAATCAAAATTTATCAATAAATGCAATACCATACGCGCTATTATCCTTTGTGATTAAGTTTTTATAAATGACATTTGGTTACAGTAGTGTTTCACACTATTCTTTTAGTACTACTTTCCCTTTCTCAAAATACTTGTGCTCTTGTGAAAAGTATTTGTTATGATGGAAGTCAAAAATAAACTTAATATTGTCGATAACATTTTTTTTAGTGTGCTAATATGCTTGTGCATTTGAGTCAGTGAATATTTATGAATTCAGAAGATGCCCCTATTACAAGAAGCTTGTCTCAACATTGCAACCGTCCTGAATATACTAAACAAGAATTCACAACTTGTGATGTGGGTGTGTAAAATGGGTGCGCAATGAGACTCAAGGGATGACCTTTCTTTGTGGATCTCCAATTGGGGAATTCTCCACTTGCTGTTAAAGGTGAAAAACACAACAAAGGCCCGACTCTTCTAAGTGGTGATGAGGAATCTAAAGAGGACTGTGAAGTTGACAGAAAAAAGAGTTCAATGATCTTACAAATAATCATATTGGAGAAGATATGAGTTGTGAATGGAATAGAAGAATTACGGAGCCTTATGGAGGCGAGGAAGTTCTGTCCAGGAACTTGTGGGGAAATATCTGAGAATTTTGAGGAGGAGACTGATCCTAACAAAGATTCAATTGACAATTTATATGACATAGGCTAGACTATAAAATTTAGGATCTATTAAGATTCATACCATGTGTGCATCTCAATTTATGTTTGAACATGTAGTTGATTGTTTGAGTACATCATTTATTTCAACTTGACCTTTTTTACTTATCTAGATTCTTCAAATCTATATTATATATTTGTGGTAATTGTTTACTAATATTTACCCAAGTGGATATTTTTATCAAAAAGTTAAATCTTTGTAGAAGTAGACACATATTTGGGACAAAGGGTGTATATAAATGTCATAATTTTAGAAAATAGTGAATGACAATTTCTTATATTATAGAGTCTTTTAAAGAAATACAAAAAGTTCAACTAATATTTTAAGGACTTTCATGCAGCTATATAGCACTAGTTCTCAAACACGTGTACTCCATGCTACACAGTGTAAATACTTTAAGACTTTATGAGTTAAAAATTTAAACTAATTTCTTATCCCAAATAAAATAACAATTTTTTTTAGAAAATAAAGATAGATGCTAATCAAAGAACATCAAATAAAGAAAATTGCACAATTCAACTTGCGTATATCATCTATTTTAAGTCTTTTCCAGTATGTTTCAAATTATTCATCGTATAAAATATAAATGGTAAAAGTACTATTGTTAATTTTGGTATTCCCTATTTCATTACTCAACTTTTTACTCTATAAAAATAATAAGTAACAAATGTGCAATGCACGTTCCGAAAGACAACTTTTGTAATAGACACGTTTTGTTCTGACAATTTTCTTTTGTATTTCCCCAATCTAAGTTCGTGGAAGTTTTTTCTATAACATCGTAATCTTAATATTTGATTTTATATAATCAACTTTGCTCTCTGATTTATATTTAGTTCATGTTCCATCTGCGGGCTAATAAACCTCAATGAAGGCATGGAAGAAAATACACAAGAGAGTAGCCATCAGTATAAATAAGAGACAACCTACTTATTCTCAAGTCCCCTTACTAATCTACCATAAGGGACAATGCTAGGCAATAAATTCCCCTACCCCTCCTTTTCTCAACCCACCAGAGCGTCTTTTCTTTTGTTGATATAATAGAGATAGAAAGATTTGGAATTGGTCCATTAGATTTCAACTTCAAAGGAGGTTTGGACTAAGAAGGCAATAATCAACCCTACTAATTAAGGTATGATATTTATGCTAACTGAAGTGTTTACAATTCATTTATGCTAGTCCTAACCCTAGAATTTGCCCTAAACTTTGTAGAATGGATATATTCAAAAAAATGATGCATACATAACCTATTTAGGTCTAAGTTATTCTACTTATCGAGGGGAACACCATCATATACTTAGATTCTAATAAATTTAGCAGTTTTTATGTTTTCCCCATAAATAGTTTTACTTCAATTTTGAGCCATTACTGACCTTCTAGCTAAATTTTTTCCCATAGACTCGATGTGACATGGGGATGATTTTACGAGAGTTTGTATGGACTTCAAATATGGGCCCTGATTTTCCCTAGTTTAGGACTATTAAAATGATTTCACTAGTTTTTCAAGATTTTACAAACAATATGACCATGGAATCTTTGTGAATTCTATTTCAATAGTTGAGCAGTGTAGAGAAGTGATTAAAAGTAGAAAAGCATGGCTAAATTGATTTAGGACGCGAGATATCGGCTTCCAAATAGGCTTGGTTTACCCTAAACCTTAGATTGAGTTGGAATATATGGACGTTTAGCTTAAATACCTAGTATATGATATGGTAGGGTTGTACCCCTACGTTAGTAGCTATGTTTGTTATAGTTCGGTGTTAACTTGTATTATTGACTATAAAGAGGGCTAGTAAGGGTGGTATATGGGTTTATGCCATGGGACAAGTACATATTCTGGTGTAACTCTTGTTTGTGTGAGTATGTTGCTTGATGCTACTAAGATATGCTATCGGTGAGGTTGTTCATTTACTGTATGCCATACACTGACTTGGTTATGGTGTGGATACTTGTGATAAAGCTAGAGTAGCCCATGTCTTACTCTCTACCTGTACTTGGCTGGATTATCGTGTATTTAGCCCTATTAGGTCTTGTTTTAAACTGGTTTGGTACATATACACATATATATACTCTTATATGCTTTTGTTGGTTGCAATGTACTCGTTTCACCATACCTTAGGATAGGGTTATCTACCTTTAAATGAGGGAGATGATGGTTATGCAAGGTTGGAGGGATAGGATTCTTGTCTTGAGGGGTAGTATGACTTTGGAGTTTGATTCAAAATAGACTAGGGAGGGGCACTATTCCTATGCTCTGTGACCTAGATGATGTGCCCTGTAGTTTGTAATCTCCGATGGCTATGTCTGAGTATCTGAGGCTTGGGTGACTCTCCCTACGATCTATACTCTCTAGTGGCTATGTCCGAGTGTCCGAGGCCTGGACACTGATTCTAAAGGTGTTCAAACACCTTAGATATTTTAGGTCTGGGACCCCATTGACTACACTTTGGGTCTAGGACGCCGTTGATTGACATTTTAGGTTAGGGACCCTATTGATTATATCTAGGGGATTTTTTCTCTCAAGGGATATTTATCCCACCATTACATATGTACGTTTTTGGACGGGGGCATCATGGTCTGAAATAGGATTGCATGTTATGTTCTAACATGATATTATACTTAGGGTTGAGGACTTGGTTGATGTTGGGAACCTAGGGTTGAGGACTCGATTGATTAGCCACTGATCTAGACCCTTATTGTGCATAGGTGTACCCTCTATGCTTATGCGGGCTCAAGGAGCATTCAGGCTTTGATCTTAGGGCCTTAAATGTACGTACAGCTTGACCCTGGACCATATGATATTGAGAATTGGGTTCTATGATGATTCAATTCTGTGAGAGTTATAGGGTAGGCCTACTCTATCCTTATCATTCGATATGATTGTACTTCATCTTTGTCGATTCAGTTGAAGTTGGATTTACTAGATTTGTCATAATATCTATTTTAAGCTTCTATATGTATATTATTTCACTTAATCAACTGACGATGCCTACTAGGTGCCATATTCTATTACTCACCCCCTACTTTCTTTATCATCTCCATGTGCAAGTCTAGGTTCTAGTCACAGATGCTATGTTTTGGGTGATTCGTGAGTGCTCAGGAGACTTTTGGTAAGCACGGGCTGCTTTGGATACTTTCCAGTCTCCTTCCCTTTTCTTAGTCATCTTTGTATCCTGAAACTGGCCTTGTATAGTAATTGCTCGTATTTGTAGGATAACTCATGGCTATGTATTATATACGAGACGAGGTCATGAAAAGTTGGTATCAGAGCCTAAGGTGCACTGCTCTCAGCTGTATAGAGCTACTATCTAGTAGAGTCCTAAAATTCGGCATGGAGACGTTCATGGCTTATCTCTAGGAAGCTACGAGATGTTTAGGAAATTTCCTATATTATTGATTCTTATTGTGCTATATTGTCAATGGTCCTTCAATTTATAAAATTTGATTTCGTCTATTTTTTATAGATATTGCGCATAGAGGATACAACTGGAGCTAGGTGGAGCAGCACCATCATTCTTAGATATAGAGCCCACTGAGTAGAGTCGGGTGCTCGACTTTGTCGCAACAAGAGGCACCAGTTCCCCCAGCTACCTTTGCAGTTACACTAGAGGTGCAGTCGGCCATTGGCCAGTTCATAAGAATGCTTAAAGCCCTACATGTAACACCTTGGAAATTCCTAAGCTAAGATTCTTACATCTCTCCAATAAGTATGAGATAATACGGAGTTACTTTAATCTTGAATATAGGTATTAAAGTCTATTCTATAGTGGGATTATAGATTTGAGATGAATTATGGCTGCAAAAATCCTTCACATAAAGTTGAGATGGAACTTTCCTTGCCGATTGAGATTCAATGTGGAATTCTATGAAATTGGGTGACCTAATAACTTTAAGGTATTAAAGGTATGTTAACGTGCTTTCCTAAGCATTTTAAGTGTGTTATATGTGCTTTGAGGTCAGAAGGTCACCATGCTAATTTTGAACAGATGAGACTATTTTGAACAAGTGAACTCGAGCAGGTCCCATTAGATTGGAAGAGTTCAAGTATGCCATATTGGACCGGTTCTTCCCAATTGAGCTTAGGGAGAAAAAGGTCCTAGATTTTATCAACCTTAGGTCAAGACAAGTTCAAAATATTTTAATCGACTATGAGTTCATAGAAGGGTCATATTCAAATGATCTTATCACTTAAAACACAATGAGTTAGGTAACCCTTAATATATCAAATGGTAGATATTTTATTCATTTTTTCAACACATCCTATTTTGCCCTTAATAGGAGTTCAGAGTAAAGCCTGCCGAATTGGTAAATTTTAGCAATCTATCGAATAGTTTGGCAATGCGCAGATTTAAATTCACAAAATGCTCTAACAACTCTTAGAATCATTCAAAAAGGGTGAACCAAGGTCCTCATTTGGCGTACTGTTGGATGGTTCGGTGATGGGACCCCTAGATTACTATTTTGGCCGTCAAAACTCATCAAAAGGTCATTCTTTTCAATTTTGATGACTATTTGACCTTCCAAAGAGGTTATTTTTTTTATCTTTAACCCATAATTAACTTCCTCACAACTATAATATAGCCTAATAACCTCTCATTAACCCATAAACCCTTGAAAACATTACATTTCTAAGTTCAAATTTCTCTGAAAGAATAGACTAGTTGTAATGACTTGGCCCAACATTGTGAAGTATTGTCTACTATTGGGCCTACCCATTAGGGATTTGTCCCTTTGGGCTCACCCCAAAAGGTGCCTCATAGTATATAGACCAGTCATTTACTTATATATACCCAGCATCTTTCTTGTGTTTTGCCGATGTGGGACTTCTCATCTCAAGACTGGTTGTTATATGCACCCCATCTATAGATTCAACGTCCTCGCTGAGGTTTTCCCCACCATATAGGATTCTCCTAGACTAAGCACTGAGGTTTGCCTTGCCTTAGCAGGATTCGCCTAAACTCAGTTAAACTCTGACCCACCAACATGGCTAACACAAGAGTGGCTCTATTACAACCTATAATGACCTAGACCAACATTGTGAAGTATTGTCCGCTCTTGGCCTAGCCCATCACAAAATTATCCCTTTGGGCTCACCCCAAAAGGGGCCTCACAGTATATAGATAAGTCATTTACTTATATACCCAGTATCTCTCTTGTGTTTTACCGATGTGGGACTTCTTATCTCAAGATGAGTTGTTACACTAGTGTACTTCATCTTCAAGTGTAAACTAAGGGTTTCTTCAAGAGATTTTTCTCTTTCAAGTATGTAAGGATAACTAAAGCATTTATTTTATGCTTCCATGTGCTCCATAACCTGAATTAATTGAATTTTGAAGATTTTGCCTCTATGAATGTTTTGTTGATTTTTCCTCAAATCCTTGAATATTCTCACATGCTATTGTATAATTTATAGTTCTCACGAGTCAACTTCTTGAATACATAGATAGCACTAATTACCACATAAACCCTAGTTATATTGTTTCTAAAACTTGGTAATAGGATGATTGTGAAAGCATTGAGTCTCCATCCATGTTTGTTTGAAGGTTTTATTATAAACTATATACTATATGTATTTTTACATGCTTGATGATCATCATGAACGTGATTTCCTGAACAAATATTTTTACATAAACTATTTCATAAACCCTAAATATTATTTTATTTAAACTTGCATGAATGAACCTAGGGATTGAGTTTGGAGCCTTGACAGTATGATTGTGATTTTGATTGTGATTATGATTATGAAGTGAGAACGGTGATAATGATGTTGATACAACATGATGGTCCCAAAAGTCTTCATAAATGAACTCAAGTGATTGCTCTAACTTGATAATCCTCTTAACAATTGTTTAAAACCCTCTTAAAAGATGTGATTGAAAACTGATTGGATGGTTGACAATTCAAAATGCTTAATTATGATAGATTGATAAGAGTCCTTATAAGACTCATTGATTGAATGGATTATTTTATGAGCAATAAGTCTAGGGAGGAGTCTTGAACATCGAATTGAGTGAGAGAGTCCAACTCAAAATCAATAACTACATAGCTAGTGTATTAGAAGATTGAAACGTAAAATCAAATTTTTCCTTGTTGTCCATAAAAAAAGGACTTGATATTATAGATTGTTGATGCACTGTTGAGATGTCCTTTACCTTGTCAAGATATTAGATAGATCTGGTGAATATATTGCTTCGTTGTATCATTATTGGCTCATAGGTGATGGTTATCGATTAGAGAAACTCCCATATAGGTCTTCATTGTACTCTGAGTGGATTGGATTAGAAGGTATATGAGTGTTCATTGTCAAAACTGTATTCTTACTTTACACTCTTGGCTAGCTAATTGAGTTTCCTACTTCTTACTTTGAGCTATTTGAGTTGATGTCATTCTACCTTTACATGTTTCATTTTGCCATTTTACATACTCGTACATTCTATGTACCGATGAATATTTGGGCCTACATCATTTTATGTTGTAGAGATAGGCACTGGTAGTCATCAACATACACCCCGTTGTGAACCCATTTGCATTCAGCTGATTGGTGAGTCCTCCCATGCTTTTAGAAAATATCATGTTTCTATTCCAGCTTTGAGTTTAGACTTCTTTTATTCGATTTTGATGTATCCATGGATATGTTATTGGCATCATTTAATCAGATGATTTTGGAGGCGCCATAAACTAGACTGTCGAGTTATGATTGGATTATATCTTTGGCTAGTTTCTTTCATACATATCTTTACTTAGTTGATTAATAGATTATTTGGCCTTTGGCCTCCCACTATCGAATTTCTCTTTATTAAGTATTTTTGATCGTTGATGTCTTTCATCGTTAGATTATAATTGAATAAATATGTTGAGGCCAAGTGGTTTGCTTCAAGGCTAGCAATAATTTCTGAGTGCGGACAACGCCAAGGGTACCCTCTCGGGCCGTGACATCTTTTCAAAATAGTCATACCATGCTTTCATACTCAGAAAAGGTTGGTGACATGCACTCAAAGAATATACCAAAAAGTATTGAAGTGCTGCTAGGTTTTTCATTGATTTTGTCTCTATTAATGGAGTTTTATCATAGTTACTTTTAGAATGTCCATAAGGATGCATTTCTAATTGAATCACAACTGGACCATGTCAACGAGGATGTAGTGTGGAACTTTTGGATGCAAGCTGAGGAGCAACAACCATCACAATCAAGCAATATTTTAAGGTTACGTGTTTGGTAAAAATTGGGTTTGTCAATTTTCTTAGTCTATGATCTCTTTCATCGATCATATCCATAGTAAGGGACAATTGTTGATACTCAATTTTAGCCTAACATTTTTTGAAAATTCTACCTTTATGTTTTTTCCTTAAAGCAGTTTAAAATACATTTTCTGCTATTTTAGAATAATTCAACAATTATCTTTATTTTAAAAATATTTAGATTTTGATTAGTTTAGTTTGAATTTTAATTGTTTTTATGTTTTAATATTCTTATCATGATCTATAAATATAAATTATTAATTAGTTTTATTAAATCATCATTTTGTATTAAATTGTATATTTTATATATCATTGGTGATATTTTTTTCATATTCATTTTAGTAATTTTAGCAAAACCTAATAGTACTATTTTACACGGGTAAAGAATTTTGCATACATAGATATTTAACCACCCCATGATTTTGGGTTCTTACTTTGAGCCCATTAGATTTTCCAAAAATTATTTTAGGTTTATGGTTAGAATGATAATGGGGTGGTGTCGTGGATACTTTTAGGAGGAATAATTTCTAAATTAGGAAAATCCTAATTTTTCTCTCCTTTCTTACCCTCAACCTCACTCTCCACCGGCGAACACTTGATGCCACCCTCATCTCCAACAAATCTCACGAGCTCCAGTGAACCATCACCATTTAGTGCCATTGTTGCTCCAGTAGCTTATTGATTTAGCCAAAAGTTTAAAAGTTCGGCAAAGTTTTCAACCACATAGATGATCTGCTCTTTGTTGAGTTTATTTTGATGCTTTTGTGAATATAGGTTCATGATTAGTGGTTCCATTTGAGTTAATTATGTTATCTTTCAAATGGTGTGTGCACTGCTTTGCTTATTTATTTATTTATTTATTACAATTTACTTTTCTCTATATCTTTCCATTTCTCTAGTTACTTTCAATTTATGTGTTTGATTACACTGTTTTGCTTATTTATTTATGTATTTATTTATTATAATTTACTGTTCTCCGTATCTTTTCATTTCTCTAGTTACTTTCAATTTATGTGTTTGATTCAATTGTTAGCAGATAGATTCACTTTAACACTTGGGGAAACTAAACTCCACACAGTTCCTCCTCCCAAAATAGGAGAATCCTGGTCTGCAGAAGAATCAAATACTTTGAAGCTGTCAACATCCAAGAGTGATGGTGACACTCTGAAATACTTTCTTCCATCCCATCGTACCTAGTGATAGACTGCAGATGACACATAAGTTCAAGAATTTAAGTGTTGAGTTTATAAAATGAAATATAAGGAACATGTAACTAGGAAATTAATATATGGACTAAGAAACCTCAAACTAATTCCATTTACTAATATAAATTTTAGCATGTCCATTTTATTGGGAAAAAAACATACTTCCATTATCAATTAACTTAGCATCTAAAAGAAATAAGTGAAATACAAAAGAAAAGAGGTTGACAGAAGAAAACCCATATACTTAGAAAATTGGGGAAGATGTACTTGATCTCCAAAATCACATATGAACAAACTGAACAGATGAGTCCAATTTGTTCATCTAAATTAAGCTGGTAGTGCTCCATTTGTCACTCCCTTACTTTTCCATTCTGCTTTGGCGAAACAGATGGATTTTTAAAGAAAATCTATGATTCTGAGATGCACATCTGCAATTCAACAAAGAACCGTTAATTTCCTTTTCCCATTCTTCTTTCTCTAGGGATTGAGGTTCCTAAACATCAAGCTTGAATACTAAAGGAAGTGCTTCTTTGACAAGAACCTATTCCCTTTTTTTAGGAGAAGTGTCCTCAATGTTCATATGGAATCAACAACAAACTTCTGAAATTTAGAATCTTGAAGAATCATCTTCCGAGCCATTTGAACGGCAACATTCTCTTTATACGAGGATTTAGACTTCTAGAATCTTCTTTCCATCAACTTCATAGTCCTCATTAGGGTTTCATTACTTAGAAGAATAGGGCCTTTGTTGTGCTTTTCACCCTCAAAAGGAACTAGAGGACTTCCCAATTGGAGATCTATAGAGAAAGGTCATCCGTGTGAATCCCATCACTCACCCATTTTAAACACCCACCTTCACAAGTTGTGAATTCTCCTTTGGTATACTCACGTTAGTTGTAACATTCAAACAAGCATCTTGAAACATAGGTATTCTCTGAATCCATAAATCCTCATCTAAAGAGAATGTTGTTGTTTAAAAGACTTGGAAGTAGATTCTTCAAGATTCTGAATTTTGGAAGTTTGTTGTTGATTCAATAAAAGACATTGATGACACTTCTCTTGATAAAAAAGTAATAGGTTTCCCATCAAAGAAACACTGCCTTTAGTATTCGAGTTTGAAGATGAGGAACCTCAACCCCTAGAGAAAGAAGAATGACTATCTCTTTATTGAATTGGAGATGTTTATCTCGGAATCACAGATTGGCTTTACAAATCCATCTGTTTCACCAAAGCAGAGTAAAAAAGTAAGTAATTGTTAGATAGGGAGATACCAGCTTAATCTAGATGAACAAATTGGACTCTTCCCTAATTTTTTAAGTACACAAGTTTTTTTTCTGTCTAGCACTTTTCTTTTGTATTTCCCTGATTTCATTTATAAATAGCTAAATTGATGATCGAAATCTATTTTCTCTTTCAATTAAATAGACATGCTAAATTTTTTAGCAGTAAAGGGAATTAGTTTGAGGTGTCTGTTATGCCCAGAGCCTATTCCCTAGGGGTAACTGGCACTAGCACCATTACTGATGCCAAGCGAACCACTTGGCCTTGCTACTTACTCAATGGAAGACTTAATTCATGTTAGGAAGACTTTAAATAACAAGCTAAAGCTTCTAAACTATCTAAATAAAACTAAATGAGAAGTATCTCCATAAAAACTGAAATAAACAACAACTGCCGTACTTGACTCATTGTCTATGGAACCTCTAACTAGAACAGTCTGAAAGGATAACCGGTAGAGTCCCCAAAGTAGCCAGAACTGAAATAAATGTTGAAAGAAACATAAATAACTTCAAGAGCCTTTGACTAAGAAGAGGCCTCACCAAAGACTAGATGATGTATAGTCCTCAACGGAGCGACTGCTAAGGAGCTTTGTCACTTGTTTTTGCATCATAAAATGATACAGGTCCTAACAACATCAGTACGTGAAATTTACGGTATGTAAGATGACCAAAACAGGAACTTAGGGTGATGCAACATTTCCAAGTACATAGTCATATCTCGAAATAGAATAACATAAGTAATAATTACTCTATATACTGAAACTAAACATGCTGGAAGTAAACATACTGAAAATCTATATAAAACATAACTTGCTTTAACTTGGAGAGCTTCTCTAACCGACAACCATTACTATGAGCTTAGGGATGATACAACGTCTTGCCCACGCTGCCAGAACCATCCCGTACTTTGCCAGGGTAGGGGATGAAAGACTAGGGGAATGGATCCATCAAAAAACTTGGCCATCTCAGTGGCAAATAAGGAGTTGTACCTAGGTACAATCCTATCCTACACTAGCTACATCGTTTATGAGTTAAAGTTATTAATTCTACTCTCACACATATCAGTGCTAACTACTACTCCCAAAAATACTTGTACATAGCTCATATTTTTAAGAAATAGAACTTCTTGATATATCTTTGGTCTTTTAAGAACTTAGCCCAACTTAACTGTCTAACTTTCTCATTTATACTCATTAGCTTGTCTGCAACTAATATCTTTTCAAGTATTTTAAAACATACTGGGTTATTCAGTTAAAGTGCAAAAGAAATCTCAAAATACTTCTTTACTTGATTCAAACTATATGCTAGCTTTTCTTTTCTTAAAATAGATGCAAGAGTCTCAAGAATATATCATTAACGGTGAATCTTGTCCAACAATGTAATTTCATGCTAAAATCAGTAAAAAAAACATAATGCTATATCAAAAAGGCTGCATAAACCAACATTTGGATGGAATTAATTAATATTGATAGAAAAATCTTGATTTCACAGTGTAACCAGAAGCTTGAATCAAATTTCAAGATTTGAGATACTAGAATAATAATATAATGACTTTTGGAGGGCCTTTCATACTTGAGGATTCAAATTCTTGGAAGAATTTGAAGATTCTTGAAAGCCCTAACTGAGTTCTTGATCCTAGGCTTGGGTTTGCTTAAACTTACTTTAATGTTAATGAAGAACACTATGTTTTTATGAGTTAATTGGGTGAAAACTGACTACTTAAGGTCTACAGAGGGTGGGAAAGGTCGAAACTATCCCTCCTTCATTAAAGAAAAAGTTGCTGCAAAACACTACATGATCGCATCGCGCCAGGGGCCTGAACATATGTATTTTACTTAATACAGCATGTTTGCATCACACCAAGGGTGCGGACATGTGTACTTCACTTCCTTTTTACGAAATTATCCTCCCGTAAAAAATAACAAAAAAAGCATAAGTGTGGTTTTGCATCCCTAGCGCATCATGCCATGGGCGCGGAAACCTCGCAATTTGGAAAAATTAGGGAAAATTGTAATTCGCCTTGGTTGCTCTAAAATCAAGTCGAGACTATTTTCCCACTCAATTTTCTAATTGATCGCAAATTCGGTCTTAGATTTGCGAATGGAGCAATGAAAGATGCATTACGCACAAGGTCAGTTCTAGGGGTATTTTGGTCTTTTTATTGGGTTTCATAGTTTCGTAGTCCGTAAATTGATAGCCTAGTCACATGTTCCTTATGTTTGATTTTTATATATTAGAACCCGTATTGTGACATTACTAGAAAGTAAGGGACTCACGTAGATTTTTTAAAACTTGGATTGTTAGGGTTCATATGTCCTTAATTGGCTTACGTAGGAAAAGTTTGGGGATCAAAGTGTATTTTTTAAAGCTTGGAGTCTTAAATAAATATAAAGGCTTACCCCACCACAAATTGTGTTAAATTCCTATTGGAACAAGTGTGGGGGTGTGGGGCCAAAGTGATAAGAATAAATATATATGCCAAGCCTTCATCCTTCATTTAGTTCCCAACACTTAGAAAAATTTAGGATCAAGAACACCATTACAAGACCTCTCGGGTTACTGTAGAAGCAGCCCAAAAATTCACTTTTCTTCATTTCTTGACCAAATTGTTAGTGGTAATCCACTATATTAAGTTCCCTAAGTAGCATGGAGGTGGACACCATTACAAGAGCTCTCGGGTTACTGTAGCAGCAGCCCAAAAATTCATTTTTTTCGTTTCTTGACCAAATTGTTAGTGGTAATCCACTATATTAAGTTCCCTAAGTAATGTGGAGATATTAGTTGGCCAAGAAAATGCCTTATTCTACGACATTAGCGATTTGGGTCCATCTAAGAGGTTTAAAAGGTATGGTGATTTTTAGCTTTGTTTTATGTAAAATAAAGATTGTATGTATATTGGAGTATGTTAAATTGAAAGAAATCTTGAAAAGAAAGCTTGTGTAAGTAAGTTGTGTATTTTGGGTTGGAGTTGAAATTTGGATATGTAGGATTATAGTGAGATAGTGTTTTGAAACCATGAAATTAGGTTTATCTATCTTGATGCTAGAACTTTTGAGGAGTTACTAGAGCATCTCACTGAAACAGATGGTATAAGAAGAGGAGCACCACCTACAACTGTCTCTGTTTTAAATGATCTACCACGTTTAGTTGTTAAAGAAGACCACGAACAGCTGGACAATTAATCTTGTGCAATCTGCAAGGATTCTCTTTTTGTTGGCACAGTTGTAAACCAACTTCCTTGGTCGCAAATGTATCATCCATCCTGTATTTTTCCTTGGCAAACATCAAGAAATTCGTGTCCCCTCTAACACTATGAACTTCCAACGAATGACCTGGATTATGAATATAGAAAGCAGGTCACTAGTAATTTGGTAATACACGATATCCCACAACATGAAATAAATAAAGATGGATCTCCAGATAGCAGTGCTAGTGAAAAGGATGAATTTGGTTATAGTATGATAGAATCAGGGGAAGTGATCTATAATAAGGCTGTCAATGAATAATCTGGTAGTGGGGGTGCACAAAGAAGGTGGTTTCTTGCAACTGCTCCTCCTGTTATTGGAGTTGTTCTGATGTTGTGGTTAGGGAGCCCGTTGATGGAGAGGGCCCTTAGTCTCCCTATTTTCTTTTCACAAGGGCAACGCATTACTCAACCTTTGCCCTCTCAGCAGATGTTGGACGTCCGGAAGAATAAGTTGGGTTGGCTTGACGTTAGAAGTAGTTTGGTGAAGGAAGTGAGGTATGTAAAGCACCTTGGTTTATGACATGATTTAATTAAAACTTAGCTAATGTCATAACGCCCGAAAAATCCCTCTTACTTTTCAAATCAGGCTAATACATGTCCTATGTTTGTTTCTTGGTATGCTTATAGAAATTAGTCCAATTTTGACTCTTGTACAATTAAAATTCAAAAATTGTAAAAGTATGGAAAGTTTGATATGTTTGAAGGAATATATTCTTCTAAGACTTTGAAAAGCGTCAATAACCGTAATTTTTGACAAAACGCCCTAATTGCCTTGAAAACTATTCTGAAACATTTCATAGTAGTTTGTATGATTTAGACTAAACATGTTCTTTCTAATTTGCCACGACACCTTTTTATGCAAATTTCAGTGACTTAGACAGAATTTTAAAAAAATGAATATTATTTTGATTCCAGAAATGTATATTTTACATATCATTGGATTTATGGAACTGGTTTTTATGCATTTGATTTCCACGACTCTACTCGTGCCTATTATGGTATCATTCACTAGTTCCCGGGTTGATTATTATCGTGCATAATATAGTACGCATATATATATTCTGAAGCAGGCTGGATACGATGGGTTGGTTTGCCCATGGGCCGGCTTTGCTTAGTTTGGAGTCATAAAGAGCTAGGCTTTGATATGTTGGCATTATGACGTGTGAGTGCTGGGCCACAGTTCACCCCGACTCACGTGAGTGCTGGGCCACAGTTCGCCCCGGCTCACTTATCGCCATCATGTCCTTTCTATATTATGATATGGGAGTGCTGGGCCACAGTTTGCCTCAGCTCACCTATCTTACATTTGTGATTTATGTTGGAGACTTCGGGGATTTAAACCTTCTGGTGTGAGGCAGTGGTATGGCGCAAGTTTGGTGGTCGCCATTGTTCCTGTCCGCTATGCATTAGTTTGATGTTTTAACTAAAGGATTATTTTAATGTTTGCCTATAAGTTTGACTCATATACCTCCATTTGGATTATTACACTTATTTATAATTTGTACCTTCTGCTTTACATATTCGGTACGTATTTCGTACTGACTCCCTTTGCTTCGGGGGCTGCATTTCATGCCTACAGGTACAGATGTGCAGAGTAGCGAGCCAGCAGCTTAGGATCTCTGTCTAGCATTTGAAGAGCTCCTTTTGCTTTGGAGCAACTACTTGGTATATATATACACTTATTTTCTCTAGTTTGTATTTATGTACATTTGAGGGTACGACGGGGCCCTATCCCGTATTCTGATTCCATTAGCATAGTTAGAAGTCTGTGGACGCCTGTACGTATGGGATATGTCAGTTTGTATGTCTAGGTACGTATGTTATGTATGTTAGGTGGTTTAACCGCAGTGGTGACCTTGTCGACCCATACGTATATGTATATATATATTGTGTGCTGGGACTTTTTTGTATGTAGGGTTTGGTAGTCAATAAAACAAATGAAACTTTGTCGAAATTTCTGTAAATAAGTTAGCTACTATATTTGGGAATCTGGTCTAGTATTTGTGTTTGGGTGCCCCAATCGGGCACTACTCACGTCCCATGGGCTGGGTTGTGACAGCTATTGAATCCATGGCTGTGGACTTTAACTGAAACTCTAAGAGGTTTCTAGCCATTACATCCATCCCAAGCTCTAATCATTTCATCTAAAGCAACAAACAGAGATCTGGAGTAAACCTCAAGTTTGCAGCCTTCCAATTATAGATTAAACATATGAATGAACATAAATTCACTAAAATTAACTACAAATAAGTCAAAATATCAAAGACCCAATAGATAATTCAAAGCACCATATCAATAGCACACCCTCAACATGGGGGTTCTAGCCACATATGCAAGAAATTAAAGATTTGATATCAAGCATAGCAATTGTAGTCATGGCTAACAAGATTGAATAAAAATTAGTTGATTAGTGTCACGACCCGGACCTAGGGCCTAGATGTGATACAGTGAATGGGGAACCCGAAGGGACCCTAAATGAGCCTCTTAACATATCATTATATATCCTTGGTTGCGGAAATAATAAATAACAATAAGAGATATTAAATAGGGATAAACAGGTCTAAGAGACAGCTTTAATACCCTAAAATATAGAAGCCAAAAGTATAGCATTGATACATCATAAGATTCCAACAATACCTCTAATACATAGATAGGAGCGGGAACCAAGACAATCTCCAGGCTCACCCTTATAGTCATGAGTTTCAAACACAAGAAAAGAAAATACATAGCATAAATCAAGAGAAGTATGTCCTCAGAGTTGAGGACTCACCAAGTTTGCTTTGAGAGTCATACTAGCCACGTGGAGGAGGAAGATGATCAAGTGGGACTTCAGTTCCTACATGGTAATATCATGTAGGCATAAATTATGCATTAGTACATTTGAATGTACTAAGTATGTGGGATGCAATGCATCAAAAGATAGGCAACATAGGCAAAATGAAATATCATAAGCAATGGATAGTATACTAACAATATGATATGTATGAATGATGCTTGAAATAAAACATGCTTATGCAGAATATATTACATGTGTAGTAAGAGACCTCTTTATGGTTGTCACATCCTACCATCCATGGTGATTGAGGTATCTACCCCCTAATTGGTTAATAGATATCACACCCTTTATCATAGTGGTCAAAGTATTAATCCTTAACTGGTTGATGGACATCACACCCTCTATCATAGTGGTCAAGGTATCAACCCCTTAACATGGTTGATGGACATCACACCCTCCATCATAGTGGTCAAGGTATCAACCCCTTAATATGGTTGATGGTTGTCTCACGCTACCATCCATGGTGATTGAGGCATCAACTTTCAACTAGCATGGTCAACTTACAATACTATAAGTACTTTTCATGGAAACAACTCATATAAACATTCCTTTCATCATCATAACCACTTAACTCATAAGACATGCATTAGACTTTAAATGACTCAAGAATCCATAACCGAATATTTTATCAAACACTTGGCGGGTGTGTTATGCTTGTATAAAACCATGCAATTCAAGAGTGAAATCATGTGAGAAATTCTAATGTAAATCAACCCACCAATACTTGGTAAAACCCTCATGTGAAATATGTTGAAAACCCTCATCAAATATCAAGAGAGATCATAGTTTTATAGCTTAAAACATGTATAATCATAATAGGCAAATCATCTCATGGTATAGACTTAAAATGAGTAAACATGTGTTTTCAATCACACTTTCATGAAACTTCAATATAGTATATGATCATAATCACTAAGGAATAATACCCATAAGCAACACAACTTGGGAATATGTAATTTTCATAAAAATAGAATATTGGGCACCATGGGTGAAAGGACCCAATGGTTGAAACCCACATACCTTAGACCTTGAGTTTCTTAGAATTAGGTTGATAAAGACTTAAAGCTTAGAAAGAGGTCTCGTAGTTCAAAGCTTGCTCTTGAGTTCCCTTGAATTTCTAGTAGGGTTTTGATGGAGGCTCTTGAGAGAATTTGAGAGTGTATTTGAGATGAGAGTAATGACTTTGATCTTTTTGAATAGGGTTTAGGTCTTTTGGGGAGGTTAAGATAGCATTAGAAGTCTAAAAAGGTCATTAGAATAGATTAAATTCACAAAAATGCCATTAGTAAATGGATGAAAAAATTGGCAAAGTGATGCCCCACTGAAGGCCTCACGGGTTGTGTGGCACTCCACGGGTCATGTGGAGTGCCCGTGAGATGAGACTTGGTAAAAAATTGGAAGTTGGAACACTTAGAAAAATTTACGTCTTGTCACCCAAATGGGGACCTCCACGGGCTATGTGAAGCTACACAGTCCATGTAGAGGTCCATGGAACCATATTTGGTGACAAAAAATGTTGCTACATGCCCATACCAAGGGACACTATTCATGAGACATGCCACAGCCCGTGTGGATGACCGTGACACAACACTTGGCCAAAAACTCCTTCATGCTCACTAAGCTTCACTTTTACATACCCTATGACTAGCTACATGGTTAGTGGCAAGCCACACGGCCCGTGGCACTAGCCGATTCACATGCCTTAGACCAAAAAAGACCTTTTCTAGCTCACGGCATCCCAAACGGCCCGTCCAAATCCCCACTGCCCGTCAAGGTGCCCGACACGGGAGGGTCTCATGAAAATGGTCATAACTCCTTCATTCGAACTCAAAATGAGGTGAATCAAGTGCATTAGAAAGCTAACTCAAAGGGCTTTCATTTGACATGTGGTGGGTCATCCAGTTCTAAGTATGCTAAAAGTTATACTCATTTAAAGTTGGCCATTGCATAAACTAACACCTAAAACTCAACTCGTAGGGAAGTCTTGAACTCGTCTAAGTACTAGAAGTCTCCCACGACCCTAATACACTCCCTACCTACACAAATGAGGCTTGAAACATGGATACATAAGAGCATGGAAATTACAAGGTATCACAATTAACACCAACCAATCTTCTCCAATTTTCTTCCCAAAGCTTCAAAACCCTAACTCTCCTTTGTACTCTAAGAGAAAAGTTCTATGTACTACTCTAAAACTTAGAAGACTAATTATTCTGATATGGTATGATCTGATATGTACAATGTTCTTTCTAAAATTTCTTATATATTCCATGCAAATATGTGAAAGTTTGTGCTACGAAATGCCATTTGGCGATCAAGGCCGACCTTCGCCGAGTGCTGCACTTGACCCTTTTTTTTTGCATCTTCATATGGCTTCCTCTTTTGCAACATTAGGCAATGACTCTTTATTCTGCTGATGCAATTCAGTGATGTGCCAAAGTATCCATCACATCACTTTCTTATTAGTGTTTGGGGCTTTGAGTACTACAACTTTAGGCGATCTCCTGTGTAATTCAGCGGTGCTCCAAACATGCTTTGTGATATCAAATCTGACCTCCTTGTTGACTTGACCAGGAGCCTTAGTTGCTGCAATGATAGGTGATCTCTCTGAGTGTTTGACAGATCACCGTGTCTATTAGCAGTACCTCTTTTCTCTGCGTTTTTGCACTTTTGCTCCCTTTCCAAGATTTTACCAAGTATTATCCATTTATGCACTTTTAATCCCATTTTCTGTAACAACTCATGCATATTTGTTATAAGTTGGAAATAATAGCATACTAAGGACAATGTTTCTTTGCAAGCTAACTTAAGTCTTTGCTTGCCCTCAAGCAAATCTAACATCAATCTATCCAATTTCAAAGCTTGCAAACTGGGCCATAGGAAATAACACATATATTTTCACTTTTATCATCCCTTCTCGAACTTCCACAAAACACTTATGTGACTTTGAAGCCTTGAGAGGTAACTAAAGAGTAATCAAAAACATGGCTCGAGAGATAACTAAGGAGTAATCAAAACATGGCTATGCTCATAATTGCTCATGTAGCTTCTAATCATTGCCTAAAAGCATCACCATATTCTCTCACGCCAAAGAAGATCCTAAACACTCAAGATTATGACATTGCTTTCAAAGGATCTCTTCAACTCTCACTCTCCCAAATGAGAAATAGTGTGTAAGCTTCATCCCATAACCTTGCCCTTATTCTCAATCGGAGTTCACTTGACTTTCTTCTAGACTAAGATCCCAAAGGATTTTACTAGGATTGTAATATAGGGTAGAGGTTGGGTAGGATAGCATACAGTCAATAGTGGCTCATCCCTCCTTAAACTCTGTCGCGATCCAAGCCTAGGACCTAGACGTGACACGATGAATAGGGAACCTGAAGGTACCCCAAACAAGCCTCTTAACTTATCATTACACTTCCTTGATCGCGGAAGCATACAAAAACATATAGATTGAGAATAGGGACAATGGGACTAAAGGAAATCCTGCATAAACGCCATAATTAAGAGTCAAGAGTCAAAGCTCATACATAAATACACAACATGTCCAACAAACACCTCTAAATACATAGATAGAGGGGGAATGGGGTGTAGACAAAGTAACTGGGATCACCCTCATAGTAAAATAGAACATAAGATAGTGTCCCAATACATAGATAAGAGGAAAACATAAACCAAGTCCCCAAAATAGAGGACTCACCCACAAGCTTGGAATAATACCATCTAGCCATGTGGAGGAGGATGATCAACTTGAGCACCGGTTCTTACATAGTGATATCATGTAGGTAAGAGTATGCATTAGTACGTTTGAATGTACTAAGTTTGTGGGATGCAATGCAATCAAGAGACAAGCTTCATAATCAATATGCATAACAATAGATAATAGACATGATATTGCAATATCTCATATATGATCAATGTATAAACAAAACATGCTTAGATAATCCATGCTCATATAGAATATCAAGTGTGAAGATGAGACCAAGCTAGCTTTACAAGGTACGAACCCCTCAGTAGGTTGGTGATATTGCCACCCCATCACCTAGGTAGAGATGAGTATTAACCCTCATTCTAGGTTGGTGATGTTGCCACCACATCACCTAGGTGGAGATGAGTATTAACCCTCATTCTAGGTTGGTGATGTTGCCACCCCATCACCTAGGTGGAGATGAGTATTAACCCTCATTCTAGGTTGGTGATGTTGCCACCCCATCACCTAGGTGGAGATGAGTATTAACCCTCATTTTAGGTTGCCCGGGCTCTTGTCCCCCTGGATCGGGCATGGTCTATGCAATACTTTATATAGGATTCATCATAAGCACTTATGCAATACCTCATGTAGGAATATAATGTGCATAAGCTCATTTTGTTATCATAACATCATTCATATCATATCTCATTCTTTGGACCTTCAATTCTTCAAGAAAACATAATCGGACATTTTATCAAACACCTTGGGGGTGTGTAATGGAGGTAAAAGAGCATGCAATTTGGAGATGAAATCATGCAGGAAAATCAGTGGTAAAACCTTTTCAGGCTCAAAGGTTCTTTTTGGTCCTCTTTTCATTCATCTCTTTTTTGACATCTCTTTTGCTTTTGATTTATCATCCTGAGTGTCTCGCTTTTTTGCACTCTTTTTCATAATTCATGGAGGGTCCTCAATTTTCAAGCATTGTTTTTCTTTTTTTCTTTCATTCATTTCTAGGACTCCTCACTATCTTTCTTTTATTCTTATCCCTTTTTTCTGACTTTTTCATAGGAGACACTCTCTTCTTTCAACTAACACCTCCAACTTAGCCTTTGGCCATTGCTCAATCTTTCAAGCTCAAGGAGGGATTGGTAGGAAATAAAAAGGAATTGTCTTTCACAAATATAAGTCAGGTTTACAAGGCTGCCAAAAAAGGGATCAAGGCTCAAAAGGGCTTCACTGAGGATTGATTTCACTGTCAAGGAATATGACTATAGTCAAATAGACTTGGTGGAACCAAAGAAGGCCTAAGGTTATCTCCTAATAAAGAATTAATGAAGTTAGTCCTCACAACAAATTGAACAAGTTCTAGATGTTGCAAAACAAGCATTTTAACAAAATTCCTAGTCACACATTGGCAAAATGACTTCGCTTTTAAACAATGGAAACACACTTGCCATTCTTTCATCATCATATGTCCAAGCTCAATTCCTCACATAGTCAACTCAAGATTCCTCAAATCCATTCATGGATTGATTTATTTAGAAAAGACTAATTACCGAGTACATGCTCATTGTCTATGCCACCAACTGAATCAAAGATATGGAGCATCAATGCTCAGATTTCTAAGGATTAGAGACACAATATCAACATACAAATGGCTTGTCATATATGCATTAGGTTTGCCAAAATTCAAGGACATCATTTGCAATCATTTATCTATTCAAAAGAAAGAAAAGTAAAAATAGCAAACTAAGTATTAGTTTATTACAACTCAAATTAAAATATAAAATTTATTTATAATTAATTGCACCTCAACCATTGGAACTACCAATTCCCAACTCTATTGAAACGATCCCAAAAAGTGCCTGAAAATGTGCCTTTAAAGTGATCGAAATTGTCATTTCCTTATATCTCAAAAATCATACGTTATTTTGAAAATCTGACTTCATATTCTTGGTCAGGGGGTCAAATTGAGTGAGAAATGGGACTAACCCTGATTTTAGAGTGAATGATTCTTAATTTCAATTTTCCAAGCTTGATAAAAAATAGTGTCCACTCAGTGGCGGGGCACGCCTTAGTGTATTTTGCTGCCCAATTTTTTTGTCCGGTTCAAGGCCTTTGGGTCTTGGGCATAAGCTTTACCACACATAAAAATACCTATAGTTAGCCTCATTTCACCCTCATATCATCCAAGACATTCCCAAATACTCTCTCAAAAACTTAAACAATATTTTATCTCCAAATTTCAAGTTTCAAAACTCATCCAGATTCTAAGGTTCTCATTTAAGCTTCAAGTGTCCATCTCCAATCTTCTTCAAGGATTCTCTAAGAGCTAAGGTATGTGGGTTTCTTTCATAGGTTCCGTTCACCCATGATTCCCAAGCTTCCTTTTCTAAAAAAATTGCATGATTTAAAATTGATTTACTCATGGGTCTTGTTTATTATGAAATTCACTTCACACTATGTTGGGGTTTATGAAATTATGACTATTTTACTATGTTTTGGGCTATGAATATAAGATCTATTGTGAGATTTGATCAAGGGTTTTGATGTATATTTTTTGAGGGTTTTACCAAGTGTCTATTGATGGTATTACATTGGATTTTCTAGCATGATAATACTATTGAATTGCATAGTTTTGTACTAGCACTACACACCTGCCAAGTGTTTGATAAATGAAATGTCCGATTATGGTTTCTTGAGGAATTAAAGGTCCAATGCATGTCTTATGAGTTGAATGATTTTATGATGATGAAAGGAAGGTTTATATGTGATGACTATATGAGGATGGGAGAAATTTATGTATATGATATTATCTCGATAGTGTTGGGGATGACCAAGCCTCAT